>ML778351.1:1104892-1118416 GCA_009831015.1 Picea engelmannii
TATAATGTTTTATTAAATCAGTATTTGTTTTTAATTTTTTATAATTTAAAATATTTTATACATTTTAAAATATTTCTTTATTAATGTTATAACCTTTGTCTCAAATTGTGATCTTAACTGTGTACCTAATTCTTTGTGTTTATATATCTTATTTTAACTATATATTATAAATTAAAATAATATTTATTTTTACTTTTTTAATGGTAAGATACATTCTTTGGTAAGATACATTCTTTTACTAACTTCATATAGTAACATGTATTTTACTTCTTAATACCTCTATTAATGTGTTTTTTTAAGTTTCTCCTTTTTTAAATTATTTGAAGAGACCCAAACTTTAAATTAAACCATCTTATAAAACAACTATTTATACAAGTATTATGAAAAATTCGTAATACCTCTAATAATGTGTTTTTTTAAGTCTCTCCTTTTTTACGATTATTTGAAGAGACCCAAACTTCAAACTAAACCATCCTATAAAACATCTATTTATACAAGTATTATGAAAAATTATTCAAGTATTATGAAAATTTCTTCTCAATTTCTAGCTACATTGGTGAAATTATTTACATTTATTTTACATAAGATAAAATATATACTTGTATATAACTACTCATCTTAACTTTGAAAATCTCCCTTAATCTATTGATAAAAAAAAAGTGGGAATCTATTGAAAAAAAATTAATCATTGAAAAAAAAAACAAATTTAACATAGTTATTTATAATTTATATTAATAAAAGTTATATATTGGAAAAACTAATTCAATTTCCTTTGTTGCATGTTCTTATCCCATATTCAAATTCATTATAAAAGTACTTTGAATAATCTTTCCAAATTAAAAGATTACTATTTTTTCAAGTTTACATTGTCACTAACCTGTCATAAGAAACCATCATTCAAACCCAAAATGCTCATACACCCATATTATTTTATATAAACATTAAAAAAAAACTAACCTATTCCAAAATGACACATCATTTAATCAAATAATTGTATATATAACAAAACAAGGAACTGGAATAAAGAGACTTAGAATACTTAGCCAAAGATGAGGCAATAAGGAAATGACGCTATTTAATGGGAGAAAGATTGATTTATGAGGAGACGAGGGCAATGGAGTGAAGGGGATTATCCATTTCACACCAAAATTTAAATTGGGTGACTAGCAGGAAGATTTATTTATGAGGGGACGAGGGCAATGAAATGAAGTAAGGGGATTATCCATTTCACAACAAAATTTAAATACCTTGAACACTCATTGTTATGATTTCCATTTATATCGTCAATAAGGTAGTGTTATAGTGTCCATTTTCCTTTCATCAAAATACTTCATAGATTAGATGTTTTTTTTTCAAACTTAATTGGTGGGTTTTTTTAAATGGATTTTAATGAGACTATAGAATACACTTAAATAAAAAACTATGTTCTTTCAAACTTGACTTTTTCAAAGATATGTTCTTTCAAACTTAACTTTTTCAAAATTAACTTGTTTTTGGTTTTTTAATGAATTTTAATGATATCATAAAATATATTTAAATAAAACAAAATTTCTCAACAACTTTAGCTAATCTCATTGCTCAGCATCATCTTCCATGGTGCCATGAATACCATGAATAAAAAATCTTTGCACAAGAACTTTATCTAGTATTTACTCCAAAAGTCCTCCTCATGGTGCCTTTCTCGCATAGAGGATTAGTTCCTACTCCAATCCACCTATGTAATTGCCTAGTTTATTCTCATAGTAGAAACCATAGAATATGCATGTTGTGGGCAAAGGTATATGATTGTGTTGTTATGGCAAGCAAAAATGACCTTCCATATTTGGATTGATGTGTTGAAAGGTTGGACATGTTACAATTTTCTTATACCTTCTCCTCATCAATTCACATCTGCATCCACTTCACCATAATAGATGAAAAGTTGGAAATACTACCCAAACACCATCCAAATATGGTCATCACCACCCAAACGTGGCTATTACATGTGGTAGCCTACCACTTCCTAGTTACCTAAAACATTTGAAATGTCATCCAATCAGAGTTAGGAATTTCAAAAATAAACATCCCATCAAATTTGACAATTTTGACAACTTCGTTGCATGTTTACCTAAAAAATTTGAAATGACATCCAATTAGGGTAGGAATTTCAAAACTAAACCTCCCATCAAACTTGACAAATTTGACAACTTTGGTGCATGTTTAGACAATTTTAGCAAGTAAAGTTGACAAGTGAGAAGGAATTTTAGTTGTATTTGATGGAAAAATTTCCTCTAATTCCATTCTTGCATCCAATCACACTTTCCAACCTACCATATTTCACTCATGCAAGCTCATCATATTTCAGTGTTGGTAGCTTACACTAGGAATTTCAAAAATAAACAATCCATCAATTTTAGCAAAGAAACTTACCGGTGGGAGAAAGCTTTAGTCATATTTGATGGAAAAATTATCTAGTAATGAGAAATTTCCCCATAAAATTACATCCTTACATCCAATCACACCTGCCAACATGCCATACTTCACATGTTACCAACCTTCACACGTACCAGCTCACCATACTTCACTGTTGTGTGAATAAGAAATTTTTCCATCAAATTCTATCCGTACATCCAATCATGCTACCATACTTCACACCTGCCAACTTTCCATACTTCACTGCTATGTGAAGGACTATCCAAACATGACACATACTTTGCAGTCAAACATAGTAATCCTTGTTAATAACAAATGGATTTAAATTATAACTTAAACCATGAAATCAAATCCTAACCTTTAAGATATTTATTTTTATTAAATCCAATGGATACATTGCATTTTCATGATTAAAAGGTTGTTTAACATGACACTTTTCAATAGGGGCATGCCTATCTACTAAAATATAATTTTATTAAAAAAAATTTAAATAATTAATATTTTTAATTATTTTTTTTAGATATTTAAAATATTTATTTTTATTAGGTTCCATGGACACATTGTATGTTTATGATTATGATTAAAAGGTTTTTTAATATAACACTTTTCAATAAGGGCATGCCTATTTACTTAAATATAATTTCATTTAAAAAATTAAATAACTAATATTTTTACTTAAAAAATTATTAAATATCTAAAAATTTTAAATAATTTATTAAATATTTAAAACATTGACATAATTTATTAAATATTTAAAACTTATGCAAACTTTTCACCACTCTAGGATCTACATAACTATGGCTAGCCCTTGAATCAATTAAAATAGCAAGTGGTTGGTTGTTGATCATACCTTCCACTTCAATCATGTGTGATTGAAATTTTGCTTGCTTATTGTCCACGGCTGCGTAGATCCTCAGCATTCTGCTACCCATATCCTCCACTGTTTCAACTTGCTGAACAATATGGACCGTTCTTGCTTTGTCTTTTCTGTGGGGGCAGTCTCTGTACCTATGATTTCCTTTACAGCCCAAACACTCTATGGGTGGAGGCCTTGGCATCTGCTCACTCCCTTCAACTTTCCTGGGCTCTTTAAAAGATGACTGTCCCCAAGGACTGTTTCTGAAAAAGGAAGGCTTGCTTCCCTTCTGCCTCTGTTCTTTCTTAAACCTCTTCTAGTCATCCCAAGCCTTCCGAAAGGTATTCTTTTCCCTTTGTTGTTCATATAGGTATTTCGCCCTTCTTATGGTTTCTTCCATGGTCTTAGGATCATCGTATTGAATCTTGTCACCAATGGAAGGTGGCAGTCCACTCAGATACCTCTGAATTTTAACAGCCTCGTCTTTGATGAATGGGACATACTTTAGTAGTTTCAGAAAACTTCGTTCATACTCATCAATGTTCATGTTGCCTAGCTTGAGTTCGAAGAATTCCTTCATCTTTCTGTCATAGTATCTTTTAGTCAGATATTTCTTCTCGAAATATCTCTTAAATTCCTTCCACGTGACCTCTTTCTCTCTAATGTGCTGGACCTACACAAATTGATCCCACCACATGGAATCTTTTCCTTTTAGTTGGTACATTGCAATTCTTCCCTCTGCATGGGCAGAATAATTTTGCAGCTGGAAGTATTTCTTCATGCCCAACAACCAAGTTTCAGCATCTTCCTCCTTCTTATGCTCTCCATCGAATGTTAGAGGATTAATTTTATTCATCTCTCCTTTCAATTCCTCCCTTCCAGATTTTTGATGTTTTCTGGTAGGGTATGGGCTCGAACTCCTGTGCGTCTCCCTGTCCAAATGTTTTTGGGATCGACTATGATCTTGGCTACCACTCCTCGATCTGCTTCTTCTCCCATGATTTCTACGACTCTCTGGCGTACCTGAGTCTCTTCCATTTTCAAGTTTCTTCTCTATTCTTTCCACGCTCTTCAATATTTTTAAATTGAATTCACCCTACCGATCCCGAACTTTTATGAGCTTTCGGCTATCAGCTAGGCGAGCCTGGGTATCTTTATGCAATCTTTCGATAAAAATCCATCAAAGAAAGGCTACATTCGTCCCAGTGTGTCGTCGTGGGGAGCCCCAGTTCTATTTGTGAAGAAGAAATATGGAACGCTAAGACTGTGCATTGACTTTCGACAGTTGAATAAAGTCACTATCAAGAACAAATATCCTCTGCCAAGGATTGATGATCTTTTTGATCAATTAAAGGATGCGAAAGTATTTTCGAAAATAGATCTTCGATCTGGATATCATCAAGTGAGGATAAAAGATGAATACATCAGCAAAACTGCCTTCAGAACAAGGTATGGTCATTATGAGTTCACTGTGGTTCCGTTTGGACTGTCCATCGCGCCTGTTGTCTTCATGTTCTTAATGAATGGAGTGTTCAGAAATTATCTGGATAACTTTGTCATAGTATTCTTGGATGATATCTTGGTGTATTCCAAGGCAGAGGAAGAACATGAACAACACCTGAGAATGGTGCTACAGGTGTTGAGAGAACACCAGTTGTATGCAAAAATGAGCAAGTGCTCATTTTACCAAAAGCAGATCCATTATCTGGGACACATTATTTCTGAAGAGGGGATCGCTGTGGATACTGAGAAGGTACAGGCCATTCAAGAGTGGCCAGTGCTAAGAAATTTGATAGAAGTTAGATCCTTTATGGGTCTGGCAGGTTATTATAGGAGGTTCATAGCCGTATTTTCAAGGATAGCTCATGCTATCACTTCCTTGCAAAGGAAGGAGAAGAAGTTTCAGTGGACTGATGAATGTGAGAGCAGCTTCTGGCAACTGAAGCAACTGCTCACTAGTGCTCCAATCCTAAAGATTGTTGATCCAAGTAAGGATTATGTAGTGTGCATGGATGTGTGTAAGGAAGGGCTGGGAGGAGTTCTCAGCCAAGAGGGATCTGTAATTTGTTATGAATCCCGAAAGCTGAAAGAACATGAAATAAATTATGCCACTCATGATTTAGAGCTGGCAGCAGTTGTCCATGCATTAAGGAAATGGAGACATTACCTCATGAGCAAGAAATTCGAATTAAGAACAGACCACAATGGTCTAAAGTATTTATTTGATCAGCCAACCCTGAATGCCAAACAAATTAGATGGTTGGAATTTCTGTGCAAATATGACTTTGATATCAGGAATATCAAAGGAAAAGACAATAAAGTGGCTGATGCACTCAGCAGAAAAGTGCATGAATTACATGCTACAACCATTAGCATGTACATAACTGAGATTAAAGACAAAATTCTGGAGGCTGCAAGCGTTGATTTGCAGTACAAAAGACTTGTAGCAAAACTACAGCAGCATGAAAGACCACAGACCGAGGAAGGTTATACCTTAGGAACTGAGGGTCTACTTATGTATAAAAACAAAGTGTATGTACCCAATGACCAAGATTTGAAGCTGGCAATTCTAAAGGAAATGCATAATGTGACTTATGCTGGTCATCCAGGATATCAGAAAACTGTGGCAGCATTCAAAAGCCATTATTTTTGGCCAGGTATGAAGAAGGAAATTGCTGAATACATCGCCAGATGTATGGAATGCCAGAAGGTCAAGGCTGAGCACAGATACCCAGCAGGGTTGTTGCAGCCTTTACCTATTCCGGAGTGGAAATGGGATGTGGTAACAATGGATTTTATCACAGGATTGCCCAGAACAAGCAAGCAGCATGATTCAATCATGGTGGTGGTGGACAAGCTTACTAAAGCTACCCATTTTATTCCACTGAAAACCACCCACAGAGTAGCAGATGTTGTTGGTATCTTTTTAAAAGAAGTTGCATGCTTGCATAGAATTCCTAAGACAATTGTGTCTGATAGGGACTCGAAATTCACTTCGAATTTATGGAGAGGATTGTCCAAAGGATTCAGAACAAATCTGAACTTTAGCACAACATATCATCCCGAGTCTGATGGGAAGACAGAGCGAGTAAACAGAGTAATAGAAGACATGCTGAGAATGTATGTGATGGATAAACCATCAAGTTGGGAAGACTACCTGCATCTGGTAAAATTTGCCTACAATAATGGGTACCATGCATCTCTGAAGATGAGCCCATTCGAAGCACTTTATGGAAGAAAGTGCAACACTCCAGTGAGCTGGGATAATCCTGCTGACAGAACAGTAGTTGGACCTGAACTACTCAGAGAGATGGAAGATCAAATGATAAAAATCAAACAGAATCTGAAAGTTGCCCAGGATATGCAGAAAAGTTATGTTGATAGTAACAGAACCCATAGAGAATTCAAAGTGGGTGACCATGTTTTCCTGAAAGTGAAAACTAACAGGAGTTCCCTGAAATTGGGAAGTTGTGCCAAGTTGGCAGCAAGATTTTGTGGGCCATTTGAGATCCTGCAAAGGATTGGGCCAGTTGCATACATGCTTGCATTACCTGCATCTATGACTGTACATAATGTATTTCATGTTTCACTGCTTAAGAAATATGTACCTGATACTAATCATATTATCGATTGGACTGTGATCCAGGTGGAACCAGAAGGTGTCCTGCAAGTGCATCCTGTACGCATATTGGACAGGAAAAGCAAACAGCTCCGGAATCGAGCTATAGAGCTTGTAAAGGTCTAGTGGACCTGGTACGGTCCTGAGGACACGACATGGGAGCATGCAGATGTTATGCGGGCAGAGTACCCACATCTTTTTGAAAATTTTGAAGAGCTTGCAGATGCTATGTAAAGTTGCACTGAGGACAGTGAAAAAATAAGGGGAGGGGGATTGTAGTGTCCCCAAGGACGAGTCCCGATGTAAACCATGATCTGAAAGACATTGTAAATATGTGTTATAGGCTGGTGAGCCGAGTTTTGTATAAGCCAGTAGGCTTATGTGTTTGATTAGGCCAGAGAGCCTAAGGATTGAAGGCCAAGGGCCTGGATTTTGTATCTGTATATATATGCAGCACATCAATAAAATATAAACACTGCCAGGTGCAGACCAACCACGATGAATGAGTGATGGGGGACTGAGCATCCACAGAGTGGGCAAGGAACTAGGGGCTAGAAGGTGGGAAAGGGGTTGAGTGTTGAGCCTAAGGGCTAAGCCTAAAGGGGGCTTAGGCCTGGAATAATATTTTAATATTATTTTCAAAAGTCATGAGCATATTATGTTTTTATCCTAAGTCCTTTTGGAAGGACATGTGATTTCCCAAGTGGTGGGAGGAACGCGTGCAATGCAGGCCGATGGAACGAATGCAGTTCCAAGGGTGACAAGTGTCAGCCCCGATTAAATATTTAAAACGTTTACATAATAAGGCTTCCACACTCCATTTATTATTGACTTTCTACATTTAAAAGTCTTAAATTAAAATATAGTTATACACAAGGTAAATATTATTTTTGCTAGAGTACTTTAAATTAACAAACATTTATATTTATTCCATAGCTGTAAGTGAACCACTTCTGGTATTTTCAGTATCTTTAAAACTGGTCCTTCAAGGAGTTTGAGAAATCGTAGGAAACATCCCAAATTTGAGTAGAAACTATTTTGGAAATTACAAAAAATTTTGGAAGCTTCAACATCAAAGAAATGTAAATTTGGGAATTAGTTTTCTAAATAGAGAATTTTAAATTAAATGATATTAAATTAAAATGTAAATATTTTTCATACATCATTACAAATAGTTTCATTATATTTATTTAAAATATATATATAAAAAAAAAGACTAATTTACACTAAATATTATTTTAAAAAGTATCTAAGTAAAAAAAAAACTTAATACTACTCACTTTATAGGTGTGGATATGAAAGATTTTTAATGCAAATATGTTTTCCTTCAAATCTATACTAAACATGAAAGTCTAACAAATAAATACCCTATCCATAACAAGCATTTACAACACCTCTCATTTAATTTAAAAAAATAAGAATAAAAATAAGAATAAGAATAATGCTTCAAACTTACAAAAATGTTTGAAGTTTGTATATGTAAAATTTAATTTTAAAAAAATATTAAATTTTATATATCCAACACTTCAAATCCTACAAACCCTGATGAATTTTATATATTTTTGAAGTTGTACAACACTTCAAACCCTAATGAATTTTACATCCAACAGCAACATAATTACCATAAATTTTTGTCCTGTGAAAATTGATGTAACAAGTCTCGTCTTATGACGTTCATGACAAGTCTGTCGTTGATAAAATATAAAAAATTCATCCTTCGATCTGTCTGCGTTGACGGAACACTTTTGGTTAATCCTTCAGTCATTTTTCATTTTTCTGATACATTAAAAATGATTCTTCCGTACTGGTAAATTCAACTGTTTTTTGAGTTTCGTCGTAAATTGAACTGTTTTTTGACTTTAATATCAGACCTTTAATTTGGACCTTCCATTAGGGTCGGCTCTTCGTTTACCTGTTGAAAGTGATTCTTCTGTGCTTCCACCGTTCTTTAGAGATTAATATTTCACCTCTCATTTGGACCTTGTGCTTCCACTGTTTTTTTAAGGATTAATTTTCGACCTCTCATTTGGACATTGGACTAAAGTTAGTGTCTCTCTTTCTTTACAGGCTCTTGAAAGTGACTCTTATGTGATTTATGATAAATTTAATGTGACTCCTCATTTGGACCTTTCATAAAAGTTAGGTTGCGATCTTTAGTTTTTTTATCCTTACTATATATATATTTTTAGTAGAAATAAAACAATATTAAAATAATGAACTTGAGGAAAATTTAAATGATATGACGTTAATTTGAATATTATGTACTTTTATAATGGAGACTTTAGAATTGCAATTTAAAATAAAATCATCCTTAAAATATTTAAGGAGAAGTGTGTGATTTTTTTCTCAATGTCTTAATGATTTAGCTAAGATTTGGTATCTTTATGCCACATCCTACTTTAGTTATAGGTAGTTTTGAGTGGAGTTTGCACCGATCTTAGGAAGCCTCTTTTTTTCTATGTTGTTTATCTTGTTCTTATACATTAAGTACCTAGTCACTTCCGTGTTCTTAATAGGTGGGGATTCGCTTCTATGAGGATAAGATAGGGTGTATTGAATTTAATTTTAAGATTATAAGTTATAAAATGCTTTTGGATTTGTTCCATATTTCTCCATGATTCTATGGAGATGCTACAACCCGAAACTTCACAACCATATAAGGAAACATGAGTGAAAGAGTCTTAAAGAGGAGTTTCATGTTATCCCAAAGTCAAAGGTCCACTAATTCACAAGCATTTTCAAGCCCATAATAAGCTTTCCACCCTCCATTTATGCTTTTCTTAATGTGATGAAGATCGATTCTAAGATATTTTTGTGAAGTCACTTCCTCCAAGATGTTACTATCATACATGAATCTAGCATCACTGATCTTTTTGAATTTGATTTATGTAACCTATGTTTTCTCACGGTTAATAGTCATACCCATACTAGAGTAAAAGTCCTAAAGAATTTCAATTTGTTTATCAAGATCATAGGAACTCCTCACTATAAGAATATTGTCATTAGCATAAATAAGACAGATGATGGTCATTCTAGCTAGATATATGTTGACCCATCTTGTTTCTTCCAAGCAACCCTCTAACTTGTCAACATGTATGCGAAACAAGGTCAGGGATAGGGGCCAACCTTGCTCAACCCCTATATTACAATTAAATTCTTCAGCCAAGCTAATTAATCGACAGCCATAAATCGGGTATGACGATGAAACAATTGTGGTAACGATGAAAGCACTTACAGCCTTTCCCTTTCACTAATAAGTCGCTATTGAAGCGCAACCCGACTCGTGGAGAGACTTCAAAGTCAAGCAGACTTCAGTTAATTGATTGTTGTGGCTAGTCAAGTTAGTGTTCATTGATAGTGCAGGTGGAGCCATCTGATCTTCTGGTAAACTTTTCTTTGACTATATCCTTGCTCACTCCAATATCCTTGCTCTTTTCCAAATGTTTTCAAAAAAGTTTTGAGAATTTGCCGGGGCTAGTTTTGATCATAGAAATGACCATTTTCAAGCAACCATTAAGATTTTCAGCATGGAACAGACCTACCTGCTGCAAGTCGCAAAAGTGAGGATGGGGGTGTTTAGGATTAGAAATTTAACACTGTGAAGGTCGGACCATGTGTCCAACGGGAATATCCACGATCTTAATAAACATGGAAGTTTTCATGGTTTATATTTATATTTTTCAACTAGAGGTGTTTTTTTTTATTTTTAATATTATTGTTTTTTAAAGCATTGGTTCCATTTTATATGGATGAAATCTATTAATTTCTTTAATTTTTTATTTTTTTTAATATTATTGTTTTTTATAAGCATTGGTTCCATTTTATAGGGATGAAATTTATTAATTTCTTCAATTTGTCATAGTTTAACCTATTTCCCATTAATGTTCCATCAACCTTTATTTTGAGACTTTTTTGGTCATTAAGACCTTGCCTTATTAAGTAAATATTTGTTTTCAATTTTATTTTTTATTTTTTATAATTTAAAATATTTTATATATTTTAAAATATGTTTTTATCAATGTTATAATCTTTATCTCAAATTGTGATCTTAACTGTGTACCTACTTCTTTGTGTTTATATATCTTATTTTAACTATATATATTATAAATTAACATAATATTTATTTTTATTTTTTTAATGGTAAGATACATTCTTTTACTGACCTCATATAATGACATGTATTTTACTTTTTAATACTTCTACTACTGATGTGTTTTTTAAGTCTCTCCTTTTTTAGGATTATTTGAAGAGACCCAAACTTTAAATTAAACCATCTTATAAAACAACTATTTATACAAGTATTATGAAAATCTCTTCTCAATTTCTAGCTACATTGGTGAAATTATTTACATTTATTTTACATAAGATAAAATATATACTTTTATATCACTACTCATCTTAACTTTGAAAATCTCCCTTAATGTATTGATAAAAAAAAAAGTGGGAATCTATTGGTTATGGCAAGATTTTTATACTAGCCCACAAAGTAAGGTTGTGGTGAGCCTAGTTTCTCTAGTGAAATTATAGGTATAATATATGTTTTAAATAAAAGTTTTAAGAAAAAGAGGAATATAAAGGTAGAACGAGCTTTTAAATATGTATCTTTAATTTCATGGAAAATGGTATTAAGGTCGTGCCCTAACTTTCTTACTTATACAGATTTTGAAGTTAATATGAGGTTATCCTCTTGGAATAAGGTCCATTAGATAGTAATTGGTACTCATTATTGTTGGGATCATGAGTGGTTAGAGTTTGGGTAGTGAAAAAATATTTATAAAGGTATGAATCTATGTGATGGGTGAAGGATTATTATTGTATTATAGATTTGCTCAATTGGAGGTTTCCCCTTGAAGAGGCAAGTGAACATTGCTCCTTTTTTCCATATCCATAAAGAGTTAGATTTTTGCTAGTGTTATATTATGGTTTGTATCTATTTATTTCATGTTTTCTACATTTCTTCGTATATTGCACTTAAATTATTTGTATTTTATTTAAGTACACTTTATGCGGTATCCAATCATTTTCCTATGCCAACATGCACCCTAAATTTACATAATTTTTTCTAGCTAAATACATATTTGGGTGTTTATAAACACAAAGATCCATCATTCAATGGGTTAAACTCCAGGTGGGAACCATACACATGGGAAATAAAAGTGGGATAGGGTGTGTGAAAAAAATTGGTGGACGAAAAAGTAGCAAGGAGGTCAGCAGGAATGTGCACTCGCAGGAATGCATGCACGTTCTCAAGGACATGCAAGTGCTCCTAACCCTACAGGTTTAGAATTTCCTAGACCTCCACTCAGCTTGCCACATAGGTTTAGTGGCAGGAATGTATGCATGTTCCTCTTTTAAATATTTTTTAAAGGGCCACGAGCGCAATTTGTGGTCATTTGCACAAATCACGGTTGCATTTTTACCCTCATTGAGAAAATAGAGAGGAGATAGAGAACAGAAGGAAGGTGAGGATGTTCCCACCATGTCCCAATCAATCTAGGTATGTTTGATTTCACTTATTTTTCTCCCAATTTAGTCATTTCCAATTTAGTCTTTTTCTCCCAAGAATCTAAATTCAAGAAATTTGCAATTTTCTATTGTAATTAAAAAACAACCTAATTTACATGCCATGGCCTATTAAATTACAACCTATATAATAAAATGGAACCCAGAGACAATGTATATGGCTCATAAGAAAACCAAGGGGAGAAAATCCCCAACCCACCACAACCACCCAATGTAAACAATCAAATTGATGAGGGGTTGGTTATATTAAGAACCCTTGAGGAACAATTAAGCAACACTAGAAAGCCTACCATAGTCTCCTTGGCCACTTCTTTGGATGTCATTGTGAATTCCATTGCAATTTCCCACTGAAAATTGACCTCTATATATGATTTTAGGGAAAGAATGTATAAGTACTATAGCACTGGTTTGGATAGAAACCAAGTCAAAGACTTGGGAATATAGAAACAACACATATTGAATATTTTTAGGGATCCTAGAAATGGACAAGAACTACGAGTGAACAACAAACATGTCTCCATTGACTGGTGCACCCATCCCTAGATTAATCAAAACTGTATGGATAGGTGGTATATGGTATTTGATAAACCTCCTTGCAATAACAGGGAGGTACCCTTATATTTTCTTAGAAAATTATGGGTTGAGTTTATTTTGGGTAAGCATGTCAACTAATTTGACATGGGCGACTTCCAGGGGGTGGGTTAAGGGTTCGTACAAGAACGATAGCATGCAAAGAATGATACCATGTTAGTTCCTCACCCCCCCAAGCGAAGGCCTGGCTCCCCTACCCAACTTCCTCTTGTTGTAGAGAGATTGGAATAGGTACAACTATCCATTTCATCATTGAATTGTAGCCTAGTGCAACAAAATAGCTTTGTTGCAATATCTTCATAGGAGGTGCCTGCCAGGGACATTGATAGAGGGGTTGGAGCTTCAACATGCACAACAAAGTACAATGAGGAGAGGGAGGGGGATACAAGGAGCGAGTGAGAGAGAGGGTTAGATGAAATAGGTAAAGATAAAAGGGGGTAGATATGGATTGTTTGAGAGTGTGAGAGGATGGGAGAGGAAGACCAAGAGGGGGGTAGAGAGACGGGTGGGAGAGAGATGGTAG
>ML778351.1:1132821-1144137 GCA_009831015.1 Picea engelmannii
TGGAAGAGAGAGAGTGCATGAGGGTGTGAGAGGGGGAGAGATAAAGACAAAGAGGAGGGGTTGAGAGAGAGAGTGTGTGAGAGTGAGGGAGAGGGAGATGGGGGGGTAGACAGAGGGATAGTGAGAGGAAAGGAAGAAGATAGGGAGACATAAAAGGGAAGGTAGAGAGAGAGTGGGAGGTGTTGAAATATTGTAACTTCAAATAATATTCTACCTAAGGAGTGTTGAATAATATTGTTATATTATATTTGTTAATTAGTCCCTATTGTTCATTTGTAAAAGTCATCCCTATTGTTCCTTGAAAATTAGATGTAAATTAAGAGGGTAAAGTGACAGGTCAGCCCAGACCTAAGTTTGGCTAGCCAAACCACTATTTATAAGGGAGGCTAGTGCCTCAATTAGGCAGACACAACAACTAGCTCTGTAGTGCACAAGTCTTGGAGGAGAACCTATTGTAGTTAGGCGTGACATCAAGGAGGGTTCATGGTCTATTTCTTGGTATCTCTTGGTTAAGTAGTGCGCTAATATTTCCTAGTGAAAGAGTAGAGAAAGATATTCTATTTTTTTTTTGGTCCATCTATATTGAGGAAGTTTTGACTAGGTTTTCTTCCCCCTAATGGTTTCCCAAGATAATCTATGTGTCTCTATTGTTCTATGATTTCCTCTCTTTTAGTGATCTTATTTATGTAGATAATGTGCTAAATGATTCTAATAATAAAGGAGAACCATACTTGCATCAAGGAGAACCATAATGTGCTAAAATCAACATGGTATCAAAGCAGGCCTGAAAGAGACCAACTCACAATTTATTAGAAGTGGCTAGCTTCAATGCACTCTCTCCAAGATTAATTTTTAGTATTGTAGCTATTGCAAAATTAGGGTTTTTATATAAACTCTAAGAGTGACATTTTCACCTTTTTTGGAGGATGTTGGTGAAACTAAGATCACCTAGGAACTCACCCAAGCAAGGTGCATCAGTTCCCTTGATCAAAATTCTAAAATTTGAGAAATTAGGATCTCCTCATAAAACCCTAAGTTGCAATTGTAGTTGCAGTACTAGTTGCAGTACCAGTACCACTTGAAGTTGCAGTATCAGTTGCATTTGCAGAACTAATTGGAGTTACAATATCAGTTGTAGTGCCAGTTCATTCGTGCCAATTCATTCATTCTAGTTGTTGAACTAGTTGCAATACCAGTTGTAGTGAATTTGTTTTTGTGAAGCATTGGGACACGTTGTTCCATTGCGCCTTACCCTAGAAAACCTACAACTACCATGAAGCAATTTGAAGTTTTAAAGGCTTGTTATTTCTTGTCGTTGCTACTGGATGGTGCCACTACCTGTCAATGTTGTTATATGTATATAGTTACATATGTTTAAACTATATCATTATTTTAAAGGGTAATTTCATGAGAAAGGATATTTTTTCTAAGAAACAATCATATATCCAGAAGGATCTTAGATCCAACACATTCAAAGGAACTATGCACCCAAGTTTTGATTGCTTTGATATGCCTCTACTTGTTATTGAATTATTGTGATGTTATGAATATCCATGTCACATTTTGATATGTTGAAGTTATCATACTAACCATTGGCAAAAATTAAAGTGAAAGTATTAGATTGATTAAATTTGATATTATAGAGTTTATTCCCTAACCAATATTTCTATTAAGATAGCATATTGTCTTCGTATACAAGACATGTTGCAGAAAATACTTGTCATCTTGAGTGAAGTATACTCAAAATAAAACCAACAACAGTCATTCTTGAGCACACGACTCCAAGTTTTAGGTTTGATTTATTAAATTGATAAGATTCAAATTCTCACATATGAAGTTTGATAACTCCTAAACACTATAATTGTGATAGAAATATTTGAAAAGTTTTATTATTGAATACTTGGTAGCATGTGAGCAATATTGAGATAAATGCTTATTGTAGTTATTTACTAGATATAACTGACATCTCCTCGAAGAGATTTTTTTTTTTTTTTCCATATTACAATGGAGGAATGATTGATCACAAAACTAGAAGAGTGTTGCTCTCATTTCTTATTATTATATTTTGTACTTTTGACCCTTTTCCGGGAAGGTCACAAGTGATAGCTCTGAAAAATCTACTCTGACGATTGTTCTCACTATTGTGTTTATTATTATTATAAAGAGTATTATTCATGTCTATTTTTTCTCCTTTGTTTTTCTTGTTTGGGGTAGGTCATAGTTGATAACCCTGAAGGGAGATATAGTGATGGTTGAAGGAGGAAACATATTAGATGAAACATGAAGTAGACTATACAAGTTGTATACATCCATGTACCGAAGAAGAAAAAGAAGAAGATACTTTTTCTAGATACAAAACATCTCATATGAATACATATCATGAGGACAATAAGGCTCCAAAGATGATATAACAAACCCCTCTAGTGCAATTTATCACTCTCCAGATCATCAGGAAGAGTTAGTAGAGCCACATGGTCCTACCCAGAATCAATGCAGTAACCAGAAAGAGACCAACATAATCTCGTGACACTTTGCATGATGAAAATCCATATAAAATTGATGAGCCATATCAGAGGGAGAAAATGGATCCAAATATTATATAGACTCAGAGGGAGTAAATCCTCAGAGGGATCATGGAGACTAGGAGTGAGCCTGATCTTAAAGAGGATCAAATGAGAAAAGAGACGTCTTCCAGGACTAATAGAAAGATTCCATAAGTTGAGAAGACTATGTCGTAGCTTCAAAGACTTCTAGCAGACGTGAAATATCCTGGGAATATTCTCTTGTTTCAGTGACAAAGAAGGGAGACAATCAGAAGGACCAGGGTATGGATTTTGTCGTGAGACCAGAAGGGAAGTCAATGGTGACTTCCAAGATTGATCTAATAGAACAAGCATGTTATAAATAATAGTATAAATGTGTACAAAGCCTGATTTGTGCCTAGATTATTCTCCCATCAAGAGGGATAAGACTATGATCTATGGGTATGATTGTATATATAGAATCTTTCAAATAGTTAGACTAACTTATTATAACTAGATCCACCAGTTACACAATCTGTTCACAAAAGAGTGCATGCATGCACATTCCTAATATAGCTACATGCATGTGCATGTGACCACATGGGAAATTCGTTGGCATGTTTCTAACAATATCCACCTTGAAAACAATTTACCTGTTATATCATGTCATTAATTAATTCATCACCTTTCCTACAAGCCAAGAGAATCCAAACACCATCACAAGTCTGCAACTTCTCTGAAAATATTCTTACGTTAACTTGCTTGCATGATTCACTCTAGTATGGGCCATTCTTCCTCCATCAAAAACCTATCTTACAAATGGATGCACTTGTCCCATTTTGATATGCTAGATTGTTAGTCAAATACACAACACTTTGACACCACAGAACACCACATCGTGTACATGTCCAAACTTACACAATAGATCCCTACATTCCTTCAAGAAATAAGATGAGGTAGTTATCCTCTCGTCCAAATCTGATGAATCATAACCACAAACTAAATCGCTGGATGTTTTGACAATTTTAACAAAGAAAGTTGAGAGGTGGGAAGAATTTTTAATTGTATTTGATTAGAAAATTGCTTAGTAATTGGCAATTTTCCCATCAAATTCCATCCTTGAATCCAATCACACCTACCAACACACCATACGTCACATGTGTCAGCTCATCATACTTCACTGCTACGTCACACAAATTCCATCCATACATCCAATCACGGTGAGACTACCATACTTCACATCTGTCATCTTTCCATAATTCACTTCTACGTGAAGGACTATCCAAACATCATTGATACGTGAAAATCAAACATAGTAATCCTTGCTAATAAGAAAGGGATAAATTATAACTTCAACTTAAATCAAGACATCAAATCCTAACCTTTAATTAGGTGGAAATGAAAAGGTTATTTATTTTCATTAGATCGGATGGACACATTGCATGTTTATGATTAAAAGGTTGTTTAATCTGACACTTTTCAATAGGGGCACGCCTATCTACTTAAATATAACTTCATTTAAAAATAAAAAATTACATATTAAAAACTTATTAAATATTTAAAACTTTTACATAATTTATTAAATATTTAAAACTTTTACATAATAAGGCTCCCACTCCAAAAATTTTACTCCCTTTCTAATTTAAAAATCCTAAATAAAAATGTATAGTTATACAAAAGGCTACAATACTTTAAACTAACAAACACTTATATATATTCCCTTTCTGCAGTTAAAAAGCCTAAATTGAAATGAATAGTTATACAAAAGGAAGAATAATTCTTTTGCTAGAGTACCTTAAAGTAAGAAACACTAGCGTTGTCTGCAAAGCTTCATGGATTTGGAAATTTGGATCACACTATAATTGTGATCCCAATAAAGGGCCTAGTTTCATTGTCGATTATTGAGGAAAGAGAGTGCATATTCAAGTGGAGTACTTGGTCCGGTGTTGATAGTATTAAAATTGTATGTTGATCACCCGCATCCTCACTTTTTCATGAATGGTTAAATTCCTCGTTCAAAACAAGAAGGATGGTTCAAACTGTTGGGTTCCTTGGTTCATGTGGTGCAAAATATTTGATCCCTGTAGCAACCGGGATTGTCCCTTGATAAAACCCCTAATAGCGGCTTCAAAATGACCGATTTGCGAATCAAATTTAACCGTTGCAAATATCCACATGGGGAATTCGTTGGCATGTTTCCAACAATATCCACCTTAAAAACAATTTACCTGATATATCATGCCATTAATTAATTCATCACCTTTCCTGCAAGCAAATAGAATCAAAACACAATCACAATTATGCAACTTCCATAACAATATTTTCAAGTGAACATACCTACATGATTCACTCCAGTATGAACCATTCTTCCTTCATCAGAAATATGTCTTATAAACTGATGCACTCATTCTAGTTTGATACGCTGGACTGTTAGTCAAATGCACAACACTTTGACCACCACAGAACACCACATCATGTACTTGTGCAAACTTTCCCAATAGATCCTTGCATTCTGTTAGTAAAAAACGTAATAAGATTCTAATAGAAAAACATATAAAACCAAGATTAAATCGAGAGCAACAATCACACAATTGACACAATGATTTATGTGGAAATCCAGTAAAGGAAAAAACCACGGGCAATGATAATTGGTATTCTTATTATTCAAGGGAGAATTACAATATCCAACAGAGGAATACAACCGTCATCTCCTCTCATACAAACAACACCTTAGTATCATGTCTTGCTCGCAGACACTCACTACACATTGCACTCTCCTCTATGGGTATTCTTTTATATATAGAATCTCGCAAATAGTTAGACTAACTGATTATAATTAGATCCACCAGTTACACAATATGTTCACGAAAGAGTGCATGCATGCACATTCCGAATATAGCTTCATCCATGTGCATGTGACCACATGGGAAATTCGTTGGCATGTTTCCAACAATATCCACCTTGACAGCAATTTACCTGATATATCATGCCATTAATTAATTCATCACTTTTCATGCAAGCCAATAGAACAAAATACAATCACAATTCTACAACTTTCGTAACAATATTGTTACGTGAACATGCCTGCATGATTCACTCCAATATGGACCATTCTTGCTTCATCAAAAACATGTTTTATAAACCAATGCATTCATTCTAGTTTGATAAGTTGGATTGTTAGTCAAATGCACAACACTTTGACCACCACAGAACACCACATCATGTACCTGTCCAAACTTCCCCAATAGATCCTTGCATTCTTTCAAAAGATAACATGAGGTATATCTCCTCTCATCCAAATCTCATGAATCATAAACACAAACTAAATCACTGCAATCATTGTCGGGGATACTTGTGCTTATGCGTTTCAAGAACCCATTTCCATGCTCTTCACTTGGTTTTTCCATGTGTTTATTGACAATACCAACTACATGTGAAACGTTGACCATTTCCCATCGAAATCATCAAACTTCCTACTAGCATATAATACTTGAGACATATAACCCTTTTCTTCATCATCAGTTAGGACATAAACCTCAAGAAAAATTACAATGGAAAACTAAAAAGATTTTATTGGTTTCACATTATTCATACCAAATTTCCTGAGTATCTTCACCACATACTTCTGCTTTGAAAACCAAGCTTACCATCCTTCTTGTATTTGTGTATTTCCATGCCCAATATTTATTTTTCTCCTCACATATCCTTCATAACAAACGTCCTAACCAACTAAGCCAACCCATTGATCTCAGACATGCTTATTCTTACAACAAGCATAAACGCTAATGTCAAGATAATAAATATACCATAAACACAATGGTTATACTGACTTCTTGTAAAATATGGCTCACCATGAAGGAATCAAACATCATGTACTATTTTCCTAGCATGCTTCAAGCCATACAATGATTCTTGAGTTTGCAAACAAATCTTTTGTTGTGATTTTGAAGTAACAGTTCTGGTTGTTCCAAATACATCCCCTTTTCCAAAAAACTCCATGTAAAATAGTTTTAACATCTAGTTGTAGCAACACAACTAGTGCTAACACAACTTGAATAGAAATAAGCTTTTAATAACTGGTGAAAAAATTTCATGGAAATCAATACCTTTTAAATACCTCTCTACTGCCAGTCATGCTTTTCACCTTTCATCTTTTACTATGTTTGATTTTATAAAAGGAGATTCATCAAACACTGCATATTTTTCCATGATGATTATATGGATAGTATGATACCACACTATGCATCCCTTAACATCATCACCATATCAAATATCTACCTATTCAATCTGGGTCGTACTTAGAGTGTTGATAAAAACATAAGCATCACAATCGAATAATTTCACATTTGAGTAATTAATAAATGACTTGTTCATACCTGTTCGAGAATATTCCAGTAGTTTGCAACCGATGGTCATCGAGTTATCAGATAGCACAACCTCTTCTCTCCACAACTATTGTTGCAACTTGGCATTAATGAACATTCCTATTCGATCTAAGCTTCCTTGCAATACTTTCTAAGTTCCATGGATATGAACCCACCTTCATCATATATTCTCAAACACTTGATTGACCTGCCAACACATCAACCTTTGTACATACCCACCTTTCTAACCTGGACACACTGCTCCACCTCAAAATATTCATTCGAAGAACTTTGACCAAATCCGGCCAAACCAACACAAGTGAACTTTTTCCGCTCACCTCCAGGGAACACACTAGAGTCTCCGTGCTCCACCTTAACATGAACATTCCCTTAACCAAATATGACCATGGCAGCCAGGTAATCCTTCATTGCTTACCTCCAGGCCCATTTACAATCGATTTCACCAAGCCTTTTATAGGCTTCATTACATGCGATCCATGGACATAATACCATGGGCTACCCAAAAAACATGGGCCTGAAAAACCACATTCTTTGACCTAAAACCCAGATTTAATGCATTAACTCTTTCACAGAGTCAAGGTTAACCCAACACACATGCTCCCCCATATATTCAATGTACCTAAATCTATATCTAGACTTTCCACAGGTGACCTGCTAAACTAGTGGTACGCATGCCTATCCAGGTCTTACAGAGATATGCCCATTTACATGCAATCAATACATTTTACAAATCCAAAGTAAATACATTTTATATTTATTTCACGGTGACTCAACCATCACTGCCCTTCACCTTCTATGTGAACACAGGTGGTGAGACACAATAGGAAGACAAAACTTCATCAACCATACATGTAGCTGAATTTTCTTCTTTTGTGGAGTCCTCTTTGGATGCTTGTTGTCTTTTCCAACAATCCTTCTTGAGATGCCTAGATTTGCCACATAACCAACATTTTCCCTTACTCTTATTGTCTTTTGACTTATACCTAGTTGTACCTTTCGGATCTTTCCCTCCTTCTATAGCTCGATCTATGACCACCATTTCTTCTACTATTGAGGTTTCCTTACTGGACCTTTTCCTCATATTCTCAGATGAAAAAGCTCCCATAATAGTGTCATAATCAATGGCACATGTTGAGATAAACCACATAGTTGTGACTAGATGATCCCAAAACTCAAGAAACAAACACAGTAGCGTAAGCACCTTGTACTCATCTTCATACATTACGTCCATACTATATAATGGACAAAGAAGAGTATTGAAAGCATTCAAGTGATCAACAATTTTTGTACCTTCTTTCATTCAGAAGTTGTACCATTGCCTCTTCAAGAATATTTTGTTTGTCAAGGACTTTTTCATATATAGAGTCTCGAGTCTGTTCCACAAACTTCTTGTTGTCTTCTCTTCAACGATGTTAAACAAGACTTCATCTGCCAAACACAAACAAATGGTACTGAGAGCTCTTTCTTCAAGATCTTCCCAATTCACATATGTCATTATTTATGGTTTATTTATCTTTCCAGCCAGCGCCTTTGCAATCCTTGTTGCACAAACAGATCCCGCATCTTGAGATTTCATAACACAAAGTTGTTCTTATCATTGAATTTCTCCACCTCAAACATAGAACTCTACATTTTCTCCATTAACACAAACTTTTAATAAGAAGCCTTCATTTTATGGAGGAATATTCTTTTATATTTCGAAATTAAATAAAAAAAAAGTTTTTAATCCACACTTAAAAAAAATTAAAAGAATCCACCTTTTACCACTTAGTAAAGGTCTACCTCTTTAAATATTTTACCATCCAATCGTCTAAAGAAAGTCGATTTCTTTATATCATTTAATAATCCTCCACTCATTAATAAAGGTGATTCTCCATCCATAAATTCGACCCCTTCATATGGCTTGTCTTATGCATAATAAGACAAGGAAAGTCTACCTCAAACCTTGTGCATATTTAAATTCAAACACTCTATCAATTTATCCAAAAGGGCGTTTTTTCATGCATAAAAAACCTTTATGCAAATTTAAACAACGATTGTCACACTTGATATAATGATAGCTTGCGACAATTAGAAAATTCCCGCACCTTGTTAAAGGATAGTATGGGACAATTTGCATGTGACAGTTCTTTCAAATCCTCTAAAATTGAAAATTTCTGAAGTGTTTATGCGACTGTTGCATTGTGTAAGAGGCATAATATCTGACAATCTAATAAAAATTTTCTTAGGATGATTCATTCCACTTGCTTGGCCCGGTTAAACTGTTTAGTTATCAAATTTTCTTGTTTTATTCTCTCTGATCTTTCAGCTTTGCGCTCTGATACCACTTCTTAGGAAATGGAAGCAAAAGCGTAACAAGATTCTAATAGCAAAATATATAAAAGCAATATTAAACCGAGAACAATAATCACATAATTGACATAGTGATTTATGTGGAAACCCAATATCAGAAAAAAACATGGGCAATGATAATTGGTATTCTTATTATTCAAGAGAAAATTACAATAGCCAACCCACACATACAACCATCCTCTCCTCTCATACACATAGCACCTCATTTTTGCGTCTTGCTCTCACACACTCACTACACATTGCATTCTCCTCTATGGGTATGCTCATATATATAGCATCTCTCAAAAAATTACACTAACTGATTATAATTAGATCCACTAGTTACACAATATGTTCACAAAAGAGTGCATGCATGCACATTCTTAATATTGGTGCATGCATGTGCATGTGACTGCATTGGAAATTCATTGGCATGTTTCCAATAAGTATCTTTGAGTCTAGTCAATGTCTTTGATCACCTGTAAGAATATTCAACTCAATTAACCCACCTAAAATCTGGACCCCATTGGACAATGTCCAAATGTAACCTTGCTAGATTTTTGAGGAGTTGTCTAAACATTTGACTTTTTAAATGCATAAATAGATTAAGCACCTTGAAAACCTTCACAACACTTAAATTATATAGATTCAATCATTCAATTTTGAAATTCCAACAACTTTTTGTCAAATTTGAAACAAAATTCATAAAAAGAATATGCCCTTAAAATAACTAAAAAATCGAATATTTAAATTATGCTTATTTTTTGAGGAATCCCAATCCCTTAACGTCTTTGTCTTCTATGACGTTCGTACTTACCATGATTAATACAGATCAAACCCTAAAACGACTTGTGGGATGAATTTTGCATCCCACAACGACATAATTGCCATAAATTCTTGTCCTGTGAAAACTCGTTCATGACAAGTCTCGTCTTACGGACATTCATGACAAGTCTGTCTTTCGATCTGTCTGCGTTGACGGAACATATTTGGTTAATCCTTCAATCATTTCTCATTTTTCTGATACATCAAAAGTGATTCTTCTGTGCTTCATGGTAAATTCAACTGTTCTTTTTTTCAGTTTAATATCATACCTTTATTTTGGACCTTCCATTAAAGTTAGGGTCGGCTCTTCGTTTACCTATTGAAAGTGATTCTTCTGTTCTTCCACCGTTCTGTAGAGTTTAATGTTTAACCTCTCATTTGGACCTTGTGCTTCCACTGGCTTTTTTAAGATTAATTTTTGACCTCTTATTTGGACATTGTATTAAAGTTAGGGTCTTTCTTTGTTTACAGGTTGTTGAAAGTGACTTTCTGTTATTAGTCCCCGCCTTTAGGCAAGGGATTATAGTAAATGTTTTTTACACATTACTTCAACACTCAGCAAGTAGTCCAAGACACTTTTAACCTTTTTATCTGAAGTTATGAAATTGAAGCGATTTATATTTTCCAATCAAAAACTTAAAAGCTCCAAATTTTCCAATACCAAACTTTTACGTGTTATTTGGCCTCATATCCAGGCAAATGGTAATTTATTTGGTTTCAAAGTTACTAAAGGGGATACATTTATGGTACATCTAGTGAAGTGAATTAAGGCTAAATCTCAGGTTAGCATTAGTTCTCTGACATTAAATGTTATTCTTGATTGTTGTTTAATGTTTAAAGCATGCATGCTAGAACTATGAATAGGAAAATCGACAAGTGTTAAATAAGTGTTCCCACATTTCATTCATGCAAAATGTCAATGTGTTGTCAATATCAAGGTGTCTAATCTTTTCTATTTTCTTGATCTCAAGGACTCGCTTATTCCTTCATGGATCTATCACCATAAAACTTTGAGAACTCTGCCATTTACAAACTTACTCTACCATTTACAGACTTAGTGCATAGACTTACTCTGCCATTTACAAACTTACTGCACTTGAAGATGTTAGATTCAAAATGAAGAAAACAACAGAAATATAAAGCAAATAATAGAAGCAATCAAGAAACCATGATGAACAAAGATAAATAAAAACTGGCAGAAAAGGCATACTCTATTCATCAATGCTTCTGTAAATCATCATGTACATAGATGT
>ML778352.1:13768-87508 GCA_009831015.1 Picea engelmannii
AATCTCACATTCAATGAAATGAATGGATAGGAAATCATATCTTAGGCTAGATATTAAACTCACTTAGGTTTGATTTTTAGGGTTTGTTGTTTGAAGCATAAGTCTAGGAACTAGGCTAGGGTTTCAAATGATCAAATGCAGAGATATAATGGAGAAAGGTAGGTATGATCAGTGAAAAAGGTAGGTTTTCATTGTGGTATAGGGATGAAAAAGGTGAATATCAAAATGAGCATTTGTTCATGAATTTATTTCTCGGAAGAAGTGAGACAAAAATATGAAAATATCATCAAAACATAGCATACAATTATGAAATATGCTTATAAATTAAAGAGATGATCATATGAAGACATACATGTGGTAGAAAAGAGAATTAACATGTAAACTGATGATAAAACTAAAGAAAAACGTTTTCAATCATCATACCACAGGAATCCCAAGATAATAGCTACAACTGCCTATGTATTATTTCTGCAAAAAATATGATGTACTCTAGCTCCCAAGCCTTGTTTTAGTCCCCCTTTGTCTATGAAAAATAGATACATATAGAAAAGAAAAACAACTTCCCCTCTCTTAGGATTCGAATCCCTCAATGTAGGAACATACTACAATAATATCTCCAACAAACTCTAATGACTAGGGAGGTCAAAACAAATCCTCCAAAAGAGTTGACTGAGCTGCCCCTCATTAATGAGGTCCGAAATTGCATTAAAATGATTATAAAAAGTTCATTCACCCTTAATTACATCACATTCACATATAACCAGAGTAAATACATCATCAACCCAATTTTTACTGAGAAAAAGGTTGAAAGATGCATTGACAGGTAAAAGAGCAGTGCTTCTCTCCAAAAGCGCAACGTAGCTTGTGAAGAATTTTTTAAGGCCTTCCACTACTCCAAATCGACTTATGAAAGATGCATTGGAAACATGAGGATTTCTAGTTGTCATTAGAAACCTCAATAAATCCAAATGGACACTCCATGATAGAGAAAAATATGTTTTCCCAAAGTTACTCCCAAAAGCACAGTGCCTAGTCCAGAAAGGTGGCAAAGAGTGATTTTAGGCCAAATGTCACAAAAAACCAAAATTTCACAATTGTTTTTCAAAATTTTCCCAAAATCGTTCCATGAATCCAGGAGATGATATGTTAATCCATGAACGAAGCCTCCGCTAGAAAGCCAATTTTATCCTTCTCTTTTTGTTTCATTAGTGTTTCTTTCAACCTCTTCTTCAATTGCTTGATTCTAACTTGGGAGACCCTGTTCTTTGTATAATAATTCCTGGACATGTGTCTCTGAAGCTTGATGTCCCTGTTGGCCTTTTTCAGGAGCATTTCTAGGTGCTCATTGACTCTTCCAAGACAATACTCTATTTCCTTTTCAAATTTTTCTACAATGGTGCCTTCAATCTCTCGTTGACATAGTGGAGGAGATGGCTCAAGACTCATTTGACAATAGAAAGGCATGTAAAATTTTATTTGAAAAATATAATAATTTTACCTAAGACCCTATTAAATGACATTAAAAGAGAATATTTTATCATTGGATACTAACATGACAGATATACACTAACATTGTCTCCAACTGGGGAAGGAAACTTTGTAGGAGGTGTCAAGAACACCAGGCCTCTGAATTCGTAGACCAATGCCTTGTTCATTGGGCCATGGAGTCACTGCAGCTACAATCTTCAAAATGACTCAAATTAAACTAAAAAAATGAATTTTACATTGTCCACTTGAAACTCTACTAAAAAATGACACTAAAATAAAAACACAACCAACACACTACTTCCTACTCTACTAATTGAGTACACAACCAAATCAAGTGATATAGAAAATCCAGTGTAACCATGTTAGCATTTTTTCTGCTGATTGAATTCTCTGCAAGTGCTTGCTCATGAGAAAAATAGAAACTTTGGATGACAACAGCTCCAACAAAAACTTGCAAACAGATTGAATTTTAATGAAATTGAAAAGCATGAGCCCACCAGCTAATCTCAAGAATGCTGCAAAAGGATCATCATAGGAATACATATTGATTTCCAACCCATATAACACATTATTTTTTTTCTCTAGGTGGTCTTCATACCCTGAATTCAAACCTTTCCCAACATTCGTGCTTTCCTGAAGCTTAAAACTGTCATGATAAGGCTGCAAGACTTCCTGCAACCTTTTTGATGAATATGATGATATTGTTGATGGACCAGACATGAAAACTGAATGCGAAACTAAATCATTATCAATCCTATATTCAAACTGACTGCCAACAAAAGGATGACAATTTTGAACACAAAGATTATCCATACAATTTCCTACTAAATCATTGCAAATAAAAGAAATCTTTTGTAACCTGTTGTGGATCGGTTATGATGAAATTGCATGATCATTTATAAATTCTTCATGTTCCACACTTTCGGATGCATTTTCAAACTGAATGTTGTTTGGTAACTGTGATTTTGGACTAAAAAAAGGTTATGTATTACAAACAACACTCTCAACAACTTCCAGAGATGGTTTCCAACTGCTGTCAACTTACTTATTTTCTTCCTTGGAAACCTTATATATTTATCTTATCATTTCACAATGGAAACACAAAGGTAAGGAGTCTCGATCAAGAATTTCATTGTCTTCTCCGTGATCAATATAAAAAATGAAAGACTTCTCAATTAAAACTCCATCACCCCTATTTTTAGGCTCACAAACAACTAAAGGAGGACCACTAGGACTGCATAACCCATCCAAATAATCAGATATCAAATCATTCAAAAACACAGAAGGTTGTTTCCATTTTAAACTACCTTCAAACTTCTTCTCTTCTTTGGTGAGTTTACAATTTTCCTCTATCAATTCAAATGAAGCATAACATAAAGGTAAAGAGTTACCGTTAGTGAATTCATCACTCTCTTTGTGTTCACTGTCAGAGCTGCATGACTTCTTACCTGATTCAAAAATTTCATTAAATTTATCCTCTTTGTCATAAACCACATGTGCAAGCTGACTGCCTTCCTTAGATTGTTGAAAACATGCTGCTGGTTGCTTTAAGAAATTAACATTGAAATCGTCATCATATTCATCGTACTTAGGAAAATCAACTTCACGAGCAACGTCATCAACCATGAACATTGAGAAGTAAAATTGTTCTTTTTTATGTTGATCTATAAATCCAGTTTCAGGATTGTCCACAAAAGAATATATAAAATCATCAGATTCTAACTCACGAAAACATGAGTCAACAACGAAAAAATTTGGGCCAGCAACTTCTTCTTGTTCTATAAAATTTTCTTGAGTAGGATATCTTATTTGTTGCTTTGTAGCTATGAGTTTATCTTGCAACGTGAAATTTTCTATCAGTCTTCCCACAATTTTCATTACTATGTCCAACTTATGGTCCAATAATGGGGGACTATAATATTTCATTTCTTCCTTCCTTTCATCTTCCATACTGGGCCTTTTTATCAACATATTGGCTTCCACATCAACCATGACTTTCTTCATGTCATCCAAAGTGGCAAGGTTCCTCTCTCTAAGTTGACCAACAATCTCAGCCTCAAAACCATCTGAAAAATCGTTCATAACCAAACCGGGAGGAGGTTTTATATCTAAAGGTATGGAATTACAAACTCTTTTAAACCTGGTTGAGAATCCTTGGAGTGTCTCATTAGGCTACCTCTTTAAGTTCTGATATTCATCCATAATTTGAACAGGTTTATTTTGACCTCCCATCTATCAATGAAAACATATTCAAACTGTTGGAATGAAGGAATACTTCCACCTTCTAGACCTTTATACCACCTCCTGACTTCTCCTACAAGGCTTTGAGAAAACACCCTCAATCTCACATCCTCATAATCAACCTCCTCCAAATCCATAAAATCAATAACTCTACCGACATGTTGCATGGATGTAATCTTACCTGTGTTATCAAATTTAGGTATCTTTTGCCCATAATTTTGTGGTAACTCATGTAAAGGGGCTAGAAGCTTTAATGGAGCATATCGAGCTATTTCTGTCATTTGAATCTTATTTAGGGATACTATTACAACCAATAAATATACTTGCAGTCTCAATAGGATGACAAAAAATTGTCAAAGAGAGTTCATATACTATTTTGCAGTCCATATTGAAATTAAATAGATAGGAAAAAGTCTCTTTAATGTACTCAGGAAAAAACAAGAGGCACTTGATACAATAGAAAATCATATCCTACAAATATTTCAGGTTTAAGTACCTGACTCTCACACGCTTTTTTCCCATCCTTCTTTAAGATATTTGTCTTTTTGTAAATATGTTCTAAATATTTGGAGTCACCAAGTCAATATTTTTAGATTTCTTGTGTCCATCTGTTGTTCACCATCAACAACCAGATCTGATATTTTTCGTTTATCCCAGGGAAGATTAATCTTTCTCTCCCTGTAAATGGTGTCAAAATGTTATCACTCCACCAATTCTCCCAAGGTTGAGAAGGAGACCGACAGAGGTAACCACAGACCAATATTTAGACTTGGTATCCAGCCCTACCAAATCAGAGAAGGATCTCTCAATAATCTCACAGCAAATGAAATGACTGGAGAGGAAATCATATCTTAGTCTAGGTATTAAACTCACTTAGGTTTGATTTTTAGGGTTTGTTGTTTGAAGCATAAGTCTAGGAACTAGGCTAGGGTTTCAAATGATCAATTGCAGAGATATAATGGGGAAAGGTAGTTATGATAAGTGACATAAGTAGTTTTTCGTTGTGGTATAGGGATGAAAAAGGTGAGGATCAAAATGATCATTTTCTCATGAATTCATTTATTAGAAGAAGTGAGACAAAAATATGAAAATATCATCAAAATAGAGCATAAAATTATGAAATTTGCTTATAAATTCAAGAGATGATCACATGAAGACATACATATGGTATAAAATAGAATTAAACATGTAAATTAATGATAAAACTAAAGAAAAACATTTTCAATCATCATACCACAGGAATCCTAAGATAATAGTTGCAACTGCTTGTGTATTATTTCTGCAAAAATATGACATACACTAGCTCCCAAGCCTTTTTTTACTCCCCCTCTATCTATAAAAAATAGATACATATAGACCAAAAAAAAAAAAATACCCCTCTCTCAGGGGTTGAATCCCTCAATGTAGGAAAAGACTACAAGAATATCTCCAACAAACCGTAATGACTAGGGAGGTTAAAACAAAGCCTCCAAATAGTGTTGACTAAGCTACCCCTCATTAATGAGGTCCAAAATTACATCAAAATGACTATAACAAGTCCATTCACCCTTAGTTACAACAAATTCACATATAAACATAGTAAATACATCATCAACCCACGAATTACTTAGAAAAAGGTCGAAATATGCATGGACAGGTAAAAGCGCAACGCTTCTCTGCAAAAGCGCAGAGCCTAGATTGTAAATAATTTTTTAAGGCCTTCCACTACTCCAAATCCACTTCTGAAAGATGAATTGGAAATACGAGGATTTCTAGTTGTCATTAGAAACCTCAAGAAATCCAAATGGAAACTACATGATATATAAAAAAATGTTTTCCAAAGCTATTCCCAAAAGTGCAGCGCCTAGTCTAGAAAGGTGGCAAAGAGTGATTTTTTGACCTTTTTTAGGGCATTTTCTCTCAATCAATTTGTTGAAAAGGAACCAAAAATGCATAGTTGTTATGTATCTGTCATTATCTATATAGAAAGGTAATTTTTGTTTCATTTGGAGGTATAAGGAAAAAGTGTAGCGCCAAGGCTCTCCTCTTTTGGCTGAATTGATATTTCCAATATAGGCCAAAAGTCACAAAAAACCAAAATTTCACAAAAAAAATTCAAAATTTGCCCAAAATCGTTCCATGAAGCCAAGAGACGATATGTTAAGCCATGAAGGAAGCCTCCTCTAGAAATCCAAGTTTATCCTTCTCTTTTTGTCTCGTTAGTGTTTCTTTCAACCTCTTCTTCAATTGCTTGATTCTAACTTGGGAGACCATGTTCTTTGTATAATAATTCTTGGCCATGTGTCTATGAAGCTTGATGTCCCTATTGGAAATTTTCAAGAGAATTTCTAGGTGTTCATTGACTCTGCCAAGACAATACTCTCTGTCCTTTTCAAATTTTGTTGTAATGTTGCCTTAAATGTCTTGTTGACATAGTGGAGGAGATAACTCAAGACTCATTTGACAATAGAAAGGCATGCCAAATTTTATTTGCAAAATATAATAATTTGACCTAAGACCCTATCAAATGACATTAAAAGAGAATATTTTATCATTAGAGGCTGATAGGACTAATAGGCACTAACAAGACCTATTTGCTTTTCTCAATAACAAGTTTTGTCTTTTCAAGTTTCTCACATGCATAAATAAAAGTGCATTTCTTCTAAGCTTTGACTGGGCATTTGTGAGGGATGCACATGCATTGCTGAAGGTTGGTCCACACTCCTTAAAGTGTCTCTCAAACTTAATTTTTGATACTCTTTTATCTTCCCTGTGATGAATAATTAAATCTTGAGCCTCCCTTAGTCGTTTGTTTAGCGCCCATTTGATAGTTTTCTCACCTTCTCCATGTAAAATGTGAATCTTTTCAACTGATACAGGTTGTCCCTGTGATTTTGTTTCCTTTGCAAGCTTGTGACCAATACTTATCCTTTTGGCCGAGGATCTTGTTAAAGGGTATTTAGGTTTAGTCAAATATGCATTCTTAGGATTTTTCCTACTTTCCTTCTCTTTAGAACCTTCTTTTTTGGTTTTCCATTCCTTTTTATCTATTTACCATTAGAGATTGACCCTAATTCATAACTAAGAAGCTTCCCAACAAAATCCATTAAACAATATTGGCCCCTTTGGTCACCCAAAAGGAAACACAGTATGCAGAGTGTACTGCGCAGTCTCACCTGAGATAGCTCTATGGGTGGATGCAATACTCAGGTGTTTGCAACCTGAGACTGAGCGAGATCTGCACCTTAATATTTATTCAGTTTATTTACCATCTAGTATAACATTTGTTACGTGCATTCATTTGTTACATCAAATTTAATTAGTTACTTCATCCATTCATCATTCATAAACTAATCAGATGCAAAAAAACATTCATTCAGTCACATAATACAGTGTTACCACGGTTCATCCCCTCCTGGGATACATCCACAAAGATCTGGCTCTAAGGATTTTATTATATTTTTTGAAATATCCATGTCGTGCATGGTTACAATCTTAGTCTTCTTTCTTCCCATAGGCTCCTTAATCCATGCAAGGCTAAATAGATAACACTAGGCTCCCCAGCCTGTGATCTAACCCTTGGGATTGATTTGCTCATGCCCTTCCTAGATCCCTAGTAACTCGTACCATCCTTACAGTTCTCTTATTGTCTTTGTATATCTCTTCCCCCCTATCCCTTTCGCTTGCTTTCCCCTACTCTATGTATTTTTCTCTTCTATTTATCTTCAACTCACCAACCATTACAATGTATTACAAAAAACCTAACCCTAGCATCATTAGGTCTTCCATGCATGCACGCGTGCTGATTTTCTTTCTAGTTGTCTCTTTCCTCTTGCATGATTCTCTTTCGAAAATAATGTTTCTTTCTTATTAGGCCTACCTCCAACAGGCCCTCAACATTGACATGTGGCTCATACCGAGCCACCTATACCTAGTGCGCTTCGTCAATCTCTCTTGCGATCTCTTGGAACTTCTTTGTGAGCTCCATTGATTGCATTTGCACTTGCATGGTCTTCTCCTTGAGTGCTTCCAATACCCGCACTACAATATCATCATTGACCATCCCTATGCACTCTGCCTAGGTTTGTGCTATATTCATTTTTGCTTCTTTTGCCTGTAAAATGACCTCCGCTGCCCGCTCCGGGAGTGGTTCCATTTGAGCCTGGAGCTCCTTTTTCTATATCTGCATAGCTATGAGTTCTTCCTGTAGTTTCTTCATATCCCATTCTCCTTTGACGTGCTCCATGATTGGTATTGTCTTCTTCCTCTGCTTTAGGTCCTGGATAGATTCTATTATCCTTTCTTCTTCCTAGTCCCACTACCGGACCTGTTGATCCTCTTCCATCCTTGTCCATAGTTGTGTTGTATTATCGAACAAGTCGGTCGTTGCATGGAATTTTCGCTCTATATCCTTTATCTACATTGTTTCCTCATGCTTCCTTTGCTCCTTCACCTCTAGTGAAGTGGTAGGTATGAGTTTCTCCCAGAGGTGCTCGATCTCCAATTTGTATTGATAGATTGTATGCACAATCTGATTAGTCTCTCGTGTCACTGTGAGTTTGGTCATCTGCAAACTCTTTGGGATTTTATCATAGGCTACAGCCAATTCTTGCTCCAACCTATCTGCGCGGTATTTTTCATCCTTGGGCTCAAGCTTAGCCTTCTCGAGTACCAATTCCATCTCATCCCAATTGTCCTTTGCCTATTGTAATTCAGTTGTTTATGTGCATGTGTGAGACTGTACCTCATGTGTGACGCTGAATTGCAGTTTATATAATCCCTTGGTTGGTATCCGTGTCAATACCAATTGTATTTGAGCCAATTCCTTTAGGGGTGTCTTCCCCATGATTTCTTCCATGCACAACATGTTGGGTGTGACGTGAAATTTTGAGCTCAGTTGTGCTATCATCTGGATCCTGTCCTACTCACTTGATCCAGCTTCGCCTCCTATTTCTGATGTTGATGGGACTGTTCCTATGCTTCTACCAGTTGCATGTGCTTCTCTGAGTTGTTTGAGGAGTTGTCGCATGTATGCCATATCTTCCTCAATCTTGTCCCTTTGGCACTCGGCATTATTGAAATCCTCGACTGTGTGATCCTGGACCATTTGGACCACCATGTCTGCATCATCCTCGATGATAATGTATTCTGGGGGCATTTGGTGTGCCTTCTCCTTCTTACATGCACCCCCTATCTGGATGACTAGCCTCTTAGTCTGGCCTTGCTCCTTTGGATTAGTACTTGATGTGGTTCCCAGTGCTATCTCAACCTATCTTTCTTGTACCTGTGGTACCTGTGTGTTTTTATTATTCCCTGCCTCGGTGCCTTTCCTGGATTCCCCCCCTTTTTTATATTGCGTCTTGTTCTGACCAGTCCTTGGTTTCTTGGGTATTGTTATCTCTCCGGCATGTGTCTTTTCTTGTCTTATCTCCTCCTCCTCCATTTTTGCAGGTATTTCTCGATTGAGGACTGGAATCCTCCAGTTATCATCCCAATCCTTAATGTCCATCTCTATGTCTTCCTCCTTGATGCAGTAGCATAGTTGTAGCCATTTATTGTTGGGATAGTTTTGTGTCTGGATCCACATTGCATGTCTAGTGGCTTTGAAGTTGGTTATTCCCTAATACTATGTGATTGCTTCCAGTGTTACCCTCCAAGTGTTGGAAATGTTGTCATGTAGGTCACTGAGATATCCTTCAAATATGGCTACATTCACCTCTATGTTCTTGGGGTCCAAAGTGGACCCCAACGATAAGTATCATGCTCTGTGGTAGGGATTGGGTCTAGTGGAAAAGAATGAATACTTTGGATCCTTCCATTTGATCAAGGCTATCAGGATGAGTAGCCATGAATAATGAAATTCTATCCCCGGATCTTGCGCGTCCTTGCAAATGTCTAGGAACAGATTCATCAAATAAGGGGCCCAACTGAGTGTGGTTCCCTTTGCACACTGTGTTGTAGATGAAAAAACCTCGGTCGAGACTTCCTCCTTACAGAATTTTATCAGTAATTTGCATGCCATAATTTTTGTGGCTAATATTTTTGTGGCGTCACTAATACTCTTAATGATGATTCTGCGCGACCCACTTTTGGTACCATATTTCTTCTTCATTTACTCAACCAATGATTTTTACTTCACCTTTTACTGAAGGAACTATGCAGGATCCTCACCTCGTGATGGAATCCCTATGATGTATGGAATATTCTCTACATCTATTGAGACGAGTTGTTCTAGCCACATGTATCCTCCATGTGTGACTTCCATCAGCTTCTTAATGCAGTTGTTTGCATACTGGACCCTCCCAAAGTGTTGGATGTCCAACATGCCTATAATTTCATTTTTGGCCAGTCCTGCTACCCACTGGACTGGTTGATTAATTGGTTCCCTAAAGGTTCCTATACCCATATTCTATAGGTAGAATTTATTATAGAACTCTGGGAAATTTTTTCGTGTCCATCATGTCATGGTCTGAGTACCTCAATTTCTCCATGTGGCCTAACATATTTCTTGTTATACGTACCCCTTGTGGAATGCACGGCAAGACAATGGTTGTAGTGGCATGTCTACATGGCTACCTTGGTACCTCCTGCTTGCCCTTCCACTATGGTGGATGACTCCAGGTTCCAGCCTCCATTGTTATCTCTTCTGCATACTCATCTGGTCGGCTAATGACATCTTCCACTATTCCCTCATGTGTTTGTTCTGGCATGGTTTTGTGTAATCTTTTTGGCACAGTCATTTCCTCCTAGTTCAGGACCATCCCATTAACTATCGAGTGCTCTTCAGGGTTTCCAGAGTGCGAATGATTTTCTGGGTCCTTAGCTGGTTGTCCCTATCCCCCTTCGGGTACATCCATGTCCATTCCCATTGGTGTTTTCTACTGGGTTTCCTCCACAATAAGCGTGGGGCTTCTTGGTGTCATATCGAGCAATGAGATTTCATCCACATTGACGAATTTTGGAGGTTGAAGTGGTTGTTGTTCACTTTTCTATGCTTGCGGTGAGGATCTGGCGTTGCTTAGGGGTCATCAACATGTTTGGTTTGGTTCTCCTTATTTGGGTGGTTTCATGGTGTTCAGGTTTTTTTCTACCGAACCAGGTGGCCTCTGTAAGCTCTGGGAACTTCGCTCTCGACTCTATATTCTCTATTTCTATCTGTTTTCTCACTTGCACAATAACCTTCCCAGTCTCATGTACCCGTTTATATAGGGATTCGCTGAAGCTTCTTGGGGACATTACCGCATTTGTGTTTTAATTGAAACGGAACCTCTTGCATACTTGCTATTGAATTCTCTTGTCGTCACCAGTTGGTGAGATTAATTCGACGTCTCGTCAGTCAGTTTTGTTATTTAAGTTTGATAGTTGTCGTTCACTGGTGGTTGTTTGTCGTGTCCTTATTTCCTATTGTTTTCTCTTTCCCTCTTGTAGTGATCATTGGCCTTTTCCTCCACCATGCTGGAATTCCTGAGTGTGTGCACTCATTTTCTTCTTGGTGCCCTATGAATTTCTTAAATAATCGTCTTTTTGTTTTCCTTTTTTCTTTTTTTTTTATTTGCCCGGGGGTCGATTGGCCCTGTATATCTCCAGTCGGGTCCCATTGATCATCCCTCTGAGTTTTTTTCCTCCTAAATCCTTCAATTTCACAACTCCCCCATAAATGATACTCTTTACTTTGTATGGTCCTAACCAGTGCATTCTGAGTTTTCCTAGGTGCTGAAGGGATTTGTTGTCGTGCATCAAGACTAGATCTCCTTCCTTGAAACCCTTCCTCTTTATATGTCTATCATGGCAAGATTTGTCTCTTTATTTCTGTACTTCCTATTGGAAGCCTACTAGAATCCTATCTTCCTCCATGATCATCAACTGATTTATCCTTTCCCGTATTGTGCCTCATTCCGTCATGTTTGTAATTGCTGCTATGCGTAGACTAGGCACCAGAAATTCTAATGGCACCACAACTTCTTGTCCGTACACCAGTCTGAATGGTGTTTTTCCTATAAAATTATTGCATATGGTCTTATATGCCCATAATACCGATGGTATCTTTAAGTCCTAATCATCCCTATTAATGTTGCAGATTTTTGTCAGTGCCTTTTCAAGGATCTTGTTAAAGGCTTCCACTGTCCCATTTTCTTGGGGATGATATGGTGTAATATTTTGACGATAAACTTCAAATTCCTCAGTCATAGCCTTAATAGTATTGTTAATGAAATGAGTGCCTTGGTCAGTCATCAAAATCCTCAGGAAACCAAATCTAGTGATCACTTGTTCGAACATGAAGTGTGTTGTTGTCTCTACATTGCAATATTTTACTGGTGTTGCTTCCACCCATCTTGTTAGGTATTATGTCGCAATGATAATGTACCTCTCTCGTGACATTTTTGCTGGTGGGTTAATTGGTCCCACAAAATCTATTTCCCATTTGTCAAATACTTGGAAAGTTATTTGTGGTTGTAGAGACATATCGTCACTTCTATTTGGTTTACCAACCCTCTGATAGACATCACATTTTTGGAATTAGTCCTTCTATTCTCTATGCATGGTCGACCACCATAATCCTACACACAATACCTTATGCATGGTAGATTTTCCTAAATAATTACCTCCTGTTGTTCTCTCATAAGATTCTGCTAAAATTCTAGGTATTTCATGTTCTAGCACACATCTTCTCAAGATGCTATCTGCACCCATTTTGTATAAGTTTCCTGCAATTAGCTGGTAATGTGTAGCCTTGACTACCAAATTCTTCTTCTGCGCAATGTTATATTCATGTGGCCTAGTCCTTGTACTCAAGTATTGGATAATGTCTTCGAAGTACCCATCGATGATTTGGACTAAAAATAATTGTGCATTCGGAAAGTTATCATCTAGATTTGTAGGTTCTTCCCCATTTGCAATCCTTGACAGGTGATCAAGTCCTGCATTCAACTTTCCTGTCTTGATTATTACTTCGAAGTCAAACTCCTAGAACAATAATAACCATATGAAAATTCTCCCCCCCCAACAATGGCTTGTTGACAAGGTACTTGAGCATTGAATGGTCCGTGAACATCTTGAAATGTTTTCCTAATAAATAATGTATGAATTTCTGGAGCACCTAGACCATATCTAGCCCTTCCCTCTCTTTAGTGTTGTAGTTTTTCTCCGATTATGACAGTTTTTTGCTAGAAAATACTATAGGATGATCCAATTATCTTGCTTCTAGATGTGCCAGAATAGCTCCAAGTGTTATGGTTGATGCATCTACATGTACATGGAATTTCTTATCCCAATATGGGAATACTAGTATTGATGCGGTTACCATCTTCTCTTTCAGAGTATCCAGACCGTGTTGATAGTCCTCATTCCACTCCAACTTTTTGTCTTTCCTTAGAAATTCCTCCATTGGCGTAGTGATCTGCGCATACCCTTTGATAAATTTCTTATAGTATCTTGTGTGTCCCAATGTCGCTCTTAATTGAATTTTTTTTTTTGGTGGTGGCAGGTTAACAATTACTACAATCTTGGCAGGATCTACTAGAAAACCTTGCTTGCATACTATATGGCCCAATAGTATCCCAAAAGGTGCTTTGAATATGCACTTCTTGATACTTAGCGATATTTGGCACTGCCTGCATCTTTCTAACATCAGCCACAAGACCTCTACATGGTCTTTCAATAGACTATAGACTATCCAATCGTCCAGGTATACTTCTAGAAACTGGTGGATAAATGATTTAAATGGAGCTATGACTACTCTGGAAAATACTTTTGGTTCATTCTTCAATCCAAATGACATGACTGTATACTTTTATGATCCCCATTCCATGGAAAAAGTGGTCTTGTATCTATATTCTGGTGCTATCTTGATCTGGTGGTATCCTGAGAATTCGACAGTGAATGAATAAGCTTCATGTCCTCCTACATTTTCCAAGACTTTATCTGTGAACGGGGTGGGGAACGAGTCATGTAAGAACATATCATTCAACTTTCTCAAGTTGACACATATTCTTATCCCCCCTTGCTTCTTCTCATGAAATGCTATTGGGCTTATCCATTTGGATTCTTCTACAGTTTCTATGATTCCAACCTCCAACATCCTACCAATCTTAGCTTTTACTTTTTTCTTATATATTGGGTTTAGTTTGTAAGACTCTGTATGGTCTTTGTCTGATTAGTATTGCCTCAACTCTGAGAAGTATTTTCATTTCGCCTAGCTCTCCTGCTATACCTTTCATTTCTGTGAACATTGTTGGGAGCAGGTCGTTGTACTCGCGTAGTAACTCTGTTATAATTTCTACTATTTTTTCATCCTAATAGTCTCCAATGCTCGCCATTTTGGGATTATCCACTATCCTAATGTTGACTTTATTCACCTTGATCACCGCAGAAATTGCTTATGAATCTAGAGGTGGACCCTCCACTTCTCTCTCTCCTTCAACTTCCTCAATATGAATATCAGTGGGTCATCTTCATATGGTACTTCCTACACATGGTAGCATGAAAATAGTTCTTTTACTATCTGTTTGTTTTGTTGTTGTTTGTCTGTTATAAGTTCAACTTATGTTTCCTTAATAAATATCGCCCCTCTTATTTGTTTAAGTGTGGCATCTATGTTGGGGTTCTCATGCCCAAATGAGAAAGTGATTGTAAAGTTTTGTTGTAGTACTATCCAGCTCGTAGTTCCTTTTCACATTTATTGGTCTGTATACCAGTTTTCTAGGATGCCCTCTAATGTGTGTACAAAATGGTGAGGCAATTCCTCCAGTGGTATCAGTTTCCACAACGCTCTGCACTTCTCCAAGTGTCTTGTTTGTGCCCCTTTTCCATCATATTTCTATCATTGGTTGCTTCCTTGTTCTGCGCCAAACCTAATGCTTGGTAACCACTTACATTGGTACTAGTCCTTGATTGTTTCTTTGTGTGCTCCCCACCATCTCCCAGGTGTCGCATTGAGTGCTATATCTAATGATAAGAGTATTTGATTTTCTAACACTTCATATTCATCACGTGTCAAGAATGCTTCTAGATCATTCACCCCATGGAAACTGGGTGGTTCCCTTATCTCTGTACCTACCCATCTTACTGCGCGGTCTATTCTTTTGCATCTTCTTGTGGAAACTTCGTGTAACCTCTATTGCCAATTCTCTAAAACCACATCTGATTCTAACGCACATGAAGTGATGCCCTACTAATTGAGTATCCCATATGCAGTTGGGTTTACGTAATCCTCATCTCGCGCAATTGTTCTGTACAACTGGATAATTGTGTCTAGGTCCAAGCAAGTAGGCTCTACGAACCTTTCCCCTTCCGATGTGTCTAATGGCGCAATGACCCTGTATTCTCCTGACTCAAAGGTCATTTTCCACGTATTTAAGTTGATTATGGCATGGTTATCAAATTCCCAATCCAAGATGAGAAATTTTGGATAAGGTGTTATGTCATCCACTATTTCTATTACTTCGAAGTCTGCTTTAGTCTTCACTCCATCCAAGTCTACTGTCACTCCTTTTAGTCTTCCAATTGGTATAACTCTGTGTTGATTTGATTGTTTCATCTAAATCGATGAATATCCTAATGTGGGATCTCCCATACATTGCCATGTCATCTTAGGTAATACATTGACTTCGGATCCTAAATCTAGTATAATATCTCCCATGTTGGTGTTCAACCTGAACTCCCTACTTGTTCTCCTCCTTGTTTGTAGGTGATTGACTATTTTTGGTTCTAGATTTCCTTCTACCTCTACACTACATCTTTATAGCATATTTTGTTATACTTTGATATATGATGGATCATTTAGTAATTTTACACTTGATTGCAAAAAGAATTTGATCGTACTTACATGTCCCAGGGGCTACGTTTCTTTGGTGTGATCCAATGATGGAGGCATATCGTACTCTAATACTTCCTTACTATGTTGTGTGGTTGATGTCGATGCAATGTCTGGCTTCAAAAAATCTTGTATGGCTTAGTTAAATATCTCCTTCTCATTCTGCAAGTCAAACTACTTTTCATACTGGTGTTGTGTTGGATCTTTTCATACTGCATCGTTTCCTATTTTATCTCCTCCGCGTGTAACTATGTTGATGTTTCTTCCTTCATCCCTCACTTCTATTGAAATCCACTGAACATTCTGATTGTTCTGATTCCTCTTTTCTTGGATATTTTCTAATAGAGTAGGTCATTCTTTCGTGTCATGATCCAATGCACGACAATACATATAGGTCACTGGTGGAAATGGGAATTCAATTGCATAGTGTCTTGATTGTTGACAATTGTGACATACCACTGGTCCTCTACCTCTTCCAAATCCTCCTCTTTCTCTTCCTCCACCTTTGTAACCATCTCGATCCCCTTGCAGTGTGTTATACTGAGGTTCCTGGTTAACTGCGTGGTATTATAGTGTGGCTGTGCAATGTTGTATGGTTGTTGTGTGGTGTTGTACTAGGTTGGTATTTGATTAAAATGGGGTGTGGATTTCCCAGTCAACATCTCTTCCTGTACCCAATATGCATCTGATGTTCTCTCTCTCATCAACTCCATGGTTATACAATCTTTTTCATCATGGCCTACTGACTTGCAAAATTTGCAATACGACCTCTTCGACAATCTCTGGTACTTCTGCATCATTGGGATGTGATATGCATCGTGGCCCTATTTATTACAGATCTCGCACCATAGTCCTCCTATTGGTAATGGATTTGGAACTCCTACTTCCATGTACTACACAAATGTTGGACATTCCTTCTTATGGCGTCCTTATGTCCTACATTTGGTTCACCAAACAACTTCCCTTTTGTTCTTGTTCTTATTCTGGTTTAGTTGGAATGTTAAGTTCTTTAGATCCTCCTTCAACTCCTCGATGCATGGATCTGTCTTCCAATCTTTGTTCTCTTCCAGTTGTAGGGCTACCTACAGAGCCTCTTGTTGGAAAATGTTTAACTGGCAGCGTATGCTTTTCATTGATGGCAAGAACAACAGTGAACATGGCATGAATATAGGAAGAATGTAACAGACGGGCATTAGAAGTATTTTAGGAAGAAGCTGCAGAGCAATCTTGATAAGTTCAAAAGAGATAGTGCAGAGGATTGTTGGCAGGTTTAACAGGCAAAGTGATCTTGTCATTGATGGTAGGATCAGAGTGTGCATCGATGGAAAAACAGGAACAAAGTAAGTTCAAAAGGAATTAGCACAGAGTCAAATGCAGTGCATAGGTGTGCACCAAGGATGAGGTTAACTCACTGCTAAAGATCAAGAGAGATAGTGTACTCATTATCTCAGGCGGATCAAAGGTCGAGGCCCTTGACACTTAGAAATTCTTCCAAGTAAGGAGGATGAGTAAGATTGGGAGGAGAAGCGTCAGTGATCGTTGGATCTCTTTAAAAATTCCCGAAAGAATGAGGATCATCATATCTGTTTGTAGACAAGAAGAACGCACAGAAGAGGAGGATAGATCTTAGGCGTCAAATCTGAGCATAAGATCCGACCATTGTTGGATCTGGGAGAACTTGCACATTCATTAAAGTGCAAGAAGAGGCGAAATGTGAAAGGCCAAATTATGTTGGTCTGACTCCATTTTGGGGTTTCGTAGATCGAGACTTGAAGGTGTCCAGAACTCACACAGCGAAGTGGCGAAATCGCGAGAAAATTTGGGCCGTAGGATCTAGGGTAAGTATGAAGGACCAATAGCCGTTAGATATGGTGAAGCTGCAAGGTGGATATGACAGTCGTGGTCCATTGGATAAAGAGGATGCATGGCGAAAGATCAGAGCACCACAAAGACTCCATTTCGAAGTTTCGCAAGTCAAGAAATTCAAAGGAAAGAGGCTCAAACTTGCGATATGAGAATTCACGAAAAGATATTGACCGTCAGATCACCAAGGAATGTGGACCATTGATCAAACATGAAGAAGGCCTGTGAAGTGTCGAAATCATAACAAGATCTGAACCATTGGGTCCATAGGACATGTGGCGAAAGATCATCATGTCACTGACTGGAAATTCAAAGGAATGGGGCTTGATCTTAGCCATCAGATCGAGGTTTGATATTAGCCGTCAGATCAAGGTTTGATCTTGACCATTGATCCGAGTCCATCTTGTAGTCTCGGCTATCGTGACTTGGAGTGATGAGAACCTCCATCTAAGGAACAGTGAGATGCGAGATCGTGAAAAGATGTGGACCATTGATTCATCGAGATCATAGACCGTCGATCAGGGTCGATGAAGATCATGAGTTTGTAGCACCTTTTAGTGCAGCCTATGGTCACCACGTGTGGTCACATGGAGGAAGGACCTAGTGCAGATGAGATCCAACTCAGAATTTTGGGGATAGTGTCTGGGATTGTCAAGACAGTGGATCATATGAATGCCGAAATACAAAAAAGATGAATTATCGGTGTAACCGGTGGTCACCGCCTGTGGTCACGTAGAGGAGGGAGCTAGAGAAGCCAAGCTCCTTTTCGGAGCTCATGACATGGAGACTCAAGATGTCTCATCCCAGAATATCCGAATTGTGAAAGTTAGAAATGGGTAAATAACGACAATACCCTTCATAGTTAATCCAACGATGGAGGTGAACATGAGCATGATCGAAGGGCTAATATTGATCCTCACAGTGTAACTGCTAGAAACCATTGATGGTTTCTACCAGAGGATGCGAAGAGATTTATGTGTGATTTCTAGAGGAGCTGAAGAGTTACAAGGAATCTCCAGTGGAATGAAGGCGATTCGTGGAGGAAATTGACAGCTGGATGAGGGTTGGAGCCTGTAACTGAAATTGAAAGGATAAGCTTGACTATTCCAGAGAAGACGAAGAGTCTCAATTGCCAGAGAGGCTGAGGAATCTCAACATAACACCCAGTGATGTTGAATGCATGGGAAAACCGCCAGAGAAGCTGAAGAGTTAGCATGATGATCAGGCAGAGCACTCGAGAGGTGGAGGATATCGGTGTGGTGTGAGTATGCAAAGGTATTACACTCATTGCATGCACAAGGTGCACATAAGATATAAGTACATGGTACAGAGAAGATATGGGGTTGTTGTTGTTGAAGGTGATTCATGTGTGAAGAAGGAGGAGAATGCAACAACTGAATTGAACAGAAGAGGAACTATGCAGTGAATGGACATGGCGCACAGAGCATAAAAAGAAGAAGAACAGATAGTGCAAGTCAGGTGTGCAGGAAGGAAGTGAGGCAGATAGAGCAACAAAATGCAACAGAACAATGATGAGTCTGGTAAGCCATTGTTGAACATTATATCACTGTAATAAGTTTCAGTAGAAAATATTTATATTTCAGGGTGGAAGGGAGGTGCTAGGGAAGACTGTTGTCCTTATAGGTTCAAGTGGGTGCTTGAACACAGGGAGTTGTAGCTTCCATCTGGTTGCAGCCAAAGAAACCAGGGTGGTAGGGTGGTGCAAGGGGGAGCTATTGTTCTCTATTATATAGGTTGGTTACCTATATGATTGGAAGTTGGTGCTTCCATATAGTTGGTGCTGGAAACACTCAGGGAGTTGGTGCTTCCTTCTAGTTGGTGCTAGAGAAACCAGGGAGTTGGTGCTTCCTTCTAGTTGGTGCCAGAGAAACTAGGGAGTTGGTGCTTCCTTCTAGTGGGTGCTAGAGAAAATAGAGAGTTGGTGTTCTCAGCAAGTAACAGCTTGCAAAACTGAGGTTGTAGTCTCATTATGAGTTGGTGCTCATATGTATGATAATGTAAAGAATGTAACTATTATTTATCATATAAAGAAGAAGAGATTTTTACCATGTATGGGTTTCCTCGGGAAATATCTTTCTCTATGTTTCTCATATATGTGACTGATGCTGAATGTGCCATTGTTTATTTCCCTGCATTATTGTGATCATCATTCAATGTTTCTGCAAAGAGTTTAAAAGAAGCATAAATTGTTTAAGCACGGTAACAACTAATTCACCCCCCCCCTCTCAGTTGTCCAACAATTGGTATTAGAGCTGGCCCCTTTCATCTAAGGGTAGATCCTAGAGCTTAAACATGTCAATCCATGAAGGAAATTCAACCAATAAGCCTCCTCTATTCAATGGAACAAACTTTGTTGTTTGGAAAGTTAGAATGAGAATCTACATAATGGCTTTAGGTGCAAATGTCTGGGATGTGGTAGATACTGGTTATGTAAATCCAGTGATACTAGCTAATAAGGATGACAAGCTTGAATTTATCTTCAATGCTAAGGCTATGAATGCTATCTTAAGTGGGCTTGCAGAAGCAGAATTCGTAAAGGTCATGCACCTGGGAACTGCCAAAGAAATGTGGGACAAACTCATTAGCAATTATGAAGGTAATAAGAAGGTAAAGGACGCCAAGCTTCAAACCTACAAAATACATTTTGGATAGCTGAAGATGAAGGAAGATGAACCTGTTGGTAAATACTTTCTGAGAGTAGAAGAAATGGTGAATGCAATGAAAGCAATTGGTGAAAAAATTGAGGAACCTTCTTTAGTTCAGAAAATCTTGAGATCTCTCCCAGATAGGTTCAACCCAAAGGTCTCTACTATAGAAGAACTTAATGATCTAAAAACCTTGTCTTTTGATCAACTTCTAGGAACATTGTCTGCATATGAAATGAGGATAGTTACAGATAAAACCACCTCTAGAGAAGCATCATTTAAAGCAGATATTAATGAGGATTATGAACCTGATGAAATTGAAGCAGAATTCATGAGAAGATTAAAGAAAGGATCAAGCAAGTACCAAGGTAAGTTTCCCTTCAAATGTTTCAACTGTGGTAAGATAGGTCATTTTTCAAATAAATGTCCACACAAGAAACATGATCAAAACTCTGAAGATGAAGAGAAGCATAAATCAAGAAGATTTGATAAGAAGAAAAGTTTATGTGAAAACAATGATGACTCCTTAGAAGACACCGATAGTGATTCTTCATGTGAAGATAAAGTAAGTGACTTCTTGCTTATGGCCAAAGAGGATTATGATATTGAAAGCATAGGCAGTGATGAGAATGATGAAGAATCTATGGTTGATATGGAAGGAGAAATGATCAGTGCACTGGAAGAGATTGACAAACTAAGAATCAAGAACAGAAAGCAAAAACAATTGCTGATATAGTTTGAGAAAGACAGTAAACATCTTGATGAAGACTTTTCCCTGCTAAAAGTGGAATTAGAAGAGGCAAGGAAAATTGAGGATATTTTAAAACATCAGCTATCAAAAAAGAGGGAAAGATATGAAGCCCTGGAAGAAGAAGTAGTAAAAACTAGGAAATAGATGGAGAAGTTTCAAACCTTGTATCATCAGAATCTGTCAAGTATCAAAGCCTCAGAAGGATTAACCACCATTATGAATCAGTAAAGAAATCCAAAGCTGAAAATTGGTTTGGGGTTTGAATAGGGATCAAGTAGTGGTCAACCAAGAAACAAAGAACCCATCAAGTTTGTTAAATATGCTACCAATGACAACCACAAACATGCAGAAACAAAGGAAGACAATCAACCGCCCAGGATGAGTAAAGAAAAAGGTGCCAGGACTGAATCTGTAGAACAAAGAAATAATGTACTCCCTGCTCAAAGACATCATCAACATGGAAGAAATCGATTTTCTCAAAGAAGACAATCATTTTCCAGGTACAAAGAATTTTTCTATGGATATTGTTTCTACTGTTATAACTTTGGTCACAAAGTTGTAAATTGTTCTGTAAGACTTAGACATAAGAAATTAAGATTTCAAAGGAATAAATATTTGCCTCAACAAAGAATGATACAGCCAAGTAACAATCCATCACAGATTTCAAATTTCCAAACTAAGTCTAGAGACATACAACTAAGGAGGTCAAGAAATAATAATCAGTCAACGAGTAGACAATGCTACAACAACAACTTTGACCTATTGAACAATGAGATTGAATGCTATAAATATCACAACTTTGGCCACAAAGTTGCAAACTACCATATGAAGAATTACAAAGAATACCCAAGGATAAAGTTCTTAGATACAAATCCCAGCACATGGAAAAGAAAAGATAGTGAAAAATGTGGTCAAGCACTTTCAACTCAAAAACAAAATGCCTCTGGGAATATAGATAGTGGATGTTCCAAGCACATGACTGGAGACAAGGATAAGCTACTGACCATAAATAAAAGAAAAACAGGAAATGTGATCCTTGAAAATGATGAACCAGGTAAAATCAAGGATAGAGGGATGATGAGTTTGAGTAATGACAAAGGAGATGCCCAGTACGTTCTTCTCGTGGATGGTGTGAAACATAATTTGCTCAGTACAAGTCAAAAATGTGATAGAGGTAGTGAAGAGGTGCTCACGTCCAAAGAATGTAAGGTAAATATAAACTTAGGACAAGTGATGAATAAAAGTATAAAGAAAATTAATGATGTTGAAATTGAGTCCTCCCCTGCAAGTAAAGAAGAAGATTTAGATACAATAAAAGCATGTTCAGTTAGCAATAACCCCATGGATGAAGTAGGAGAAGAACCATGTCATAAACAGGAAGTAGAAGTCTTGAAGGTTGAGAAGGCAGACACCCAAATCAAGTTCTTGAGCAGTTCCATGACTCTAGACAAGGTCTTGGATAGCCATATATCACCAAATGACAAATCTGGTATTGGACTCAACAAGGTAGAAATCAGTGCTCCTATGAAACCTGATACAGGTTCTTCATTTGTGAGAAAGAAAAACATGTATGAGAATGGGTGTAGCAGTTTACTCTTGTGATTGATTATGGAGATAAAAACCTTGGATTGTATGCATCATGGAAGAAATATGAAATGTAGCATTATAAATCGATAAGAATCATTGGGGATATCCAAGAGTTGTTTGAATAGTAACAAACAACAATTACGCAGAGTGTCAGTGGGATAGCAGCCTCTTCAACAACAACATTTTGTGTTACAAAATGATATAGATGACATCCTATAGAAGTAACAAGAGGAAAGACCTTGTCAAGGAAATTTAACCTTTAGGAACAAAAGGGGAAAAGAGTCAGAAGTAGAGAGATAACAGTGATAGGGGGAGTCATCGACTCATGAGAAGAAAAGGTTGATGAAGGAGTCTGAGTAAGAGAGGTGAGCATTTTTTGAGTATTCTATAGAGGATACAACGGAAGCTAAAGATGAACACAAAAATCTGCAGGCCTATTCAAGGCCTGCAGATCGGGACTTGAAGGTGTCAAGAACTTACACAACGAAGTGGTGAAATCATGAGAAGATATGGGCCGTAGAATCTGGTGTAAGTACAAAGGACCAATAGCCGTTAGATATGGTGAAGATGCAAGGTGGATATGACAATCATGGTCTGTTGGATCAAGAGGATGCGTGGCGAAAGATAAGAGCACCACAAAGACTCCATTTCAGAGTTTCACAGGTCAGGAAATTCAAAGGAAAGAGGCTCAAACTCGTGATATGTGAATTCACAAAAAGATCTTGACTGTCAGATCACCAAGGAATGTGGACCATTGATTAAAAATGAAGAAGGCCTGTGAAGTGTCGAAATCATGACAAGATCTGAACAATTGGGTCCATAGGACATGTGGCAAAAGATCATCATGTCGCTGACTGGAAAGTCAAAGGAACAAGGTTTGATCTTAGCCATTAGATCAAGGTTTGATATTAGCCATCAGATCAAGGTTTGAACTTGACCATTGATCTGACTCCATCTCGGAGTCTCAGCTATCGTGACTTGGAGTGACGAGAACCTCCATCTAAGGAACAATGAGATGTGATATCACAAAAAGATCTAGACTGTTGATTCATCGAGATCATGGACCATCAATCAGGTTCGATGAAGATCATGAGTTTGTAGTGCCTTTTAGCACAGCCTATGTTCACCATGTGTGGTCACATGGAGGAAGGACCTAGTGCATATGAGCTCTGCCTCGGAATATCGGGGATCACGTTTGGGAGTGTTGAGACACTGGATCATACGAATGCCAAAATACTGAAAAGATGAATTGTCGGTGTAACCGGCGGTCACTGCCTGTGGTCACGTAGAGGAGGGAGAAAGAGTAGCCAAGCTCCTTTTCAGAGCTCGTGACATGGAGACTCAAAATGTCTCATCGAAGAATCTCTGAATTGCGAAAGTTTGAAATCGGTAAATAACGACAATACCCTTCACAGTTAATCCAATGATGGAGGTGAACATGAGCATGATTAAAGGGATAATATTGATCCTCACAGTGTAACTTCTAGAAACCATTGATGGTTTCTACCAGAGGATGCAAAGAGACTTCTATGTGATTTCCAGAGGAGATGAAGAGTTACAAGGAACTTGCCAGTGGAATGAAGATGATTTGTGGAGGAAATTGACAGTTGGATGAGGGTTGGAGCCTGTAACTGAAATTGAAATGATAAGCTCGACTACGCTAGAGAAGACGAAGAGTCTCAACTACCAGAGAGGCTGAGGAATCTTAGCATAACACCCAATGATGTTGAATGCATGGGAAAACTGCCAGAGAAGCTGAAGAGTTACCATGATGATCAGGTAGAGCACTCAAGAGGTGGAGGATATCGACACGGTGTGGGTATGCAAAGGTATTATGCACATTGCATGCATAAGGTGCACAAAATCTATAAGTACACAGTACAGAGAAGAGATGGGGTTGTTGTTGATGTTTGAGTTGTTGTGGTTGTTACTGTTGAAGGTGATTCATGTGTGAAGAAGGAGGAGAGTAAAACAACTAAATTGAATAGAAGAGGAATTGTTCAGTGAATGGATATGGCACATAGAGCATAAAAAGCAGAAGAATAGACAGTGCAAGTTAGGTGTGCAGGAAGGCAGTGAGGCAGACAGAGAAACAAAATGCAACAGAACAGTGATGAGTCTGGTAAGCTATTGTTGAACATTATATCACTATAATAAGTTTTAGTAGCAAAGATTTATATTTTAGGGTGGAAGTGAGGTGCTAGGGAGGACTTTTGTTCTCATAGGTTCAAATGGGTGCTTGAACACAGAGAGTTGTATCTTCCATCTAGTTGCAGCCAGAGAAACCAGGGTGGTAGGGTGGTGCAAGAGAGAACTATTGTTCTCTGTTATATAGGTTGGTTTCCTATATGATTGGAAGTTGGTGCTTCCATTCAGTTGGTGTTGGAAACACTCAGGGAGTTGGTGCTTCCTTCTAGTTGGTGCTAGAGAAACTAGGTAGTTGGTTCTTCCTTCTAGTTGGTGCTAGAGAAACCAGGGAGTTGGTGCTTCCTTCTAGTGGGTGCTAGAGAAAACAGAGAGTTGGTTCTCTAAGCAAGTAGCAGCTTGCAAAACTGAGGTTGTAGCCTCATTATGAGTTGGTGCTCATATGTATGATAATGTAAATAATGTAACTATTACTTATCATATAAAGAAAAAGAGTTTTTTACCTTGTATGGGTTTCCTCGGGAAATATCTATCTTTGTGTTTCTCATATATGTGACTGATGCTGAATGTGCCATTGTTTATTTCCCTGCATTATTGTGATCATCATTCAGTGTTTCTACAAANCCCCCTCTCAGTTGTCCAACACCTCTACCTACGTCTAAAAATTCTATTGTTGCAGTGGATATTTCAAGTGTGGTAATAGTGAGTTGATGGAAAAATTCCTATGTTGCATATCTGTCATGACATATTTCACCATTTCTTTCATTCTCTTGAATCTCTGGTCAATATCCCATATAGAATCTCCTAGTTTCTATCTCATCTCTATCATCTTGTTCATGTATTGATCCTCTAAACTTGGCTTTTGAAACTCATTTATCAGTAGCTTCTTGATATATCCAATCATTCTAGCTGTCCCTGGCATACTATTTTTGGCTAAACTCATATACCAATCTAGTGCATGATCTCTTAATGTGATAGCTAACTATGCAAGTTTAGCATCCTCGTCTATGATTTGTTTTTATTTCCAAATATTTTCATAGATAAACGTGTGCTTCTCTGGTTCCTCCGACACTTATCCTTTGAATTATGGTAACATGATGGTTGGGTCAGGTCCCACCATCTTAAATTTTGAGCTAGTACCTCTGTGCGGTGTAGATATTTGACTAATACTTCCTGAATTGGCTCCCCTAGTTGTTGTTACCTGTGTAGATGTACTTCCTGATGTCTTCCTTCTCCCAAAATTTTGTTGTCTAAATGGTGGTGCTCTTCTTGGTGTATTAGTTTCACATGGGTTTACAGGTTCCAAAATGACACTGATATGGATAGGAGTGTTTCCTTCTACATCTACTCTTGTACCTCTCATCTTCCTCTCGTATGTCACGCACAATATTTTCTCAATTTTCTCCACAACCTAGAGATCCTCTACCTCCTCTTCAAGCCTTCCCTCGCAGCTATGACTCTCTTCTTGGTGTTCACCTTGAATTGGTATGGTACTCCACTGCATGTCCTTCCAGTTGTCTCCATGATCTTCTTTATCTGGTCTTCATCCATCATAATTGGGTCCAAGTCCTCCTCCTTATTTCCTTTATCCCCTTCTCCTTCCATTTCTCCTTTTCATGTCAGTTCTTCCCCCCTTCCCCCATGCACATAGGGAAGTAGTATTTAGGTAGATGACCTTTTGATTGGGCTACTCACTTTTGGTGTTTCCTCCACCTCATCAACAAATTCTAACCTTCTACCCTTCTTCTTTGTTGGTTGGCTTGGTGAAGAGTCCTTAATTTCCTTTCCTTTCCCTCTGCCTTGTTCTGTAGACCCTTTCTCTTTTCCACTTAAATATTTAGAAACCATTTTCTCTTCAGATGATGGGGTATCTCCTTTGGGGTCTAAATGGATTTTTGTTGAGGCCAAGAAAGATTCCTAGTCTCTGTTTGATTTCTTGAGATCTTCCACCACTAGCAACTTAACCAAGGATAAATGAAATAAGCTGGACTTAAGTTGATCAACCCTAGCTTTTACTTTGTCTTCCATTTTACCTAGGCTTCTGTATAGGTAAAAAGGTAAATTTAAAAGTTTATTTCCTTTGAAATGCATCATAAGCCTTATGTGATACTGCTGTACTATGTCAAATATTCCCTCACAAGTGAAATATAGTTGCACCACCCTTAACAATTTTTCATAATACTCTAGTATACATTCTCTTGGAATAGTGGCACCAAATTTCTGCTTCTTGTACTTGGGTTTCAAGAAATCAATGTAGAAAACTGGATCAAGAGGCATACCTTTAAACCGTTTCTCCTCGTGGAATGGAATCTCAGTTGCACCAACCACTGTCTCCTATGATACTTGGTAAGTAAAGTCAACAATTCTTGTCTGGACAACATTTAAATTGAGGGCGAACGCCTTTGTTACCTGTTACCTGTGCATTATATCCTTGGATCTTCTCACAAAACCTCATGCAACCACCTTGCTCAAATGAAACCCTAAATGCAGAATTAGAATTCACTAACTTCAAACTCTGTGGTTCACATCTCAACACACTACCTCCTTTGTTCTATTTATTTTTCTCCTAAGTTTTTGTTGTTGTATAAGGCACTTTACATAGTGGAAAGCAAGACTAGGGTTTACTCAATTGTGCCAAATGGACTCAATAATGCAATAAACAATTTTTAGATTGTGTGTGTATGGGTGCAGGACACTTTCTAGACCAAAAAATACCCCTTTCAGTCTTTAGGTAGCAAAAATAGAGGATGTGTAGTGTGCAAGTACTATGTAAAAATGCACAGTGATGATGCAGAGCTTGCATAGCAAGTGAGGTATTTCAAATTTGTTGGAGAATAGAGGTCTGATCGATGACATAAGGTTTTTGCAATGAAATATGGTGGGGAAAAACATGTATAAGATGAGAAATATTAGATTTGAAAATTGATTTAACTTCTTTGGAGTGATATACCAGTTTTTGTAGTGCCAAGGAACTTGCACAATGAGTTTGCACAACGTGTGTACTTTTTGCAGGTTTAAGTACAAAAACCACTTTGAAATCTAGGAAAAATGAGATTATGACCTTTCATGACTCTTTTTATTTCATAATGTGCCATAATTTCCCATAACATCACTTGAAAAAACCTCCCACCTAGACTTTAGACTTGACTCTTTTTGACATGCCATTTCAGATTTTATAGTAACAACTTTAGACCAATGACTCAATTAGGAATTCATTGGTCTTCCAAAGATCAAAGCATGACTTTGAAAACTCTTGAAAAACCTCTAACTCTACCTTGAAAATAATGACACTAACATAGTGGATGACATACTATGGGTGGTGGAGTTTTAGGAAACATTGGACCTCAAAATGCACCTCTTCGATTATATGTTCAACCTTTAGCAACAGAAAAATATTTGGATGGTAGGTCAGTATAATAGGGGTGCATATTCCCAAAAACATCCGCATAACTGAATCTAGAAAAATAATATGGTACCTCATCATTCCATGGAAGTTTACCATATGCTGCCAAGAATCGATCATAAATATGGAATGCAATGTGAGGGTGCTTGAAATATTACACCTTCAACATTTGTCGCTTTGGTCCTTCCCAAAAATAACATTGATTTTTCCTTCTCTTTTGACACCCTTTTCTCTATTTTGGGCCATTTATCAGGGCACGTCACCTGTTGTCTACATCTCCTCATCAAATCAACAAAACCATTGGTTGTTGGCCCAAGGTTCTTATATACAACAATGAAGTTCTTTAAAGAATGAAAAAGGATCTCTAAACTTTGTTTGCTCTTTGCAGGGAGATCCATTTGCTCAAGATCATGCTTCAACTTTGCATGGTGTCTTGTTCAACATTCAAAAAGCATTTCTTGTACCTTGCATTCCAAAGGAATCTCCACACCAATGTCTAAGGGACAGGTGGTTATAGGGGTGTAATCTTCATTTTCTTGAAAATACTCCCCTTTTTCATCTTCACCCTCACCCTTTGCTTCATTATTGTCTCCAGCAGGAGCCAAATCCTATACACATTTAGAATTTTTTTTAGATATTTAGGATAATGAAAAATGACATATATATGCATCTCCATACGCATAAGTTATTTATATAAAAACATAAAAAACAAAATAAATTTATCGGCCATCTGTTGCTGATGTGATTTGAGTTTTTGTACATTGGGTGACATAAGAGAATATACTCCACAAAATATTTCCCCAAAATCATGATTAGAAAAAGATCACAATGATCCATGACACAACGGATCAAATTGATCACCCCATGCAGATGGATATGCATTCTCTCGTGATGTTGTTTCTCTTGATCTACTAAATGATGCATCCGAAAAGAAATTTATCAAGTTCAATTAGTTATATCAATTTCAACATATATGCATGCATAAATTAACATGTACATATAAACATACATGTACCTTGATCTCCAACATGAGTAGATCTAGATGAATTTGATCGTCGAATAGACTAGGTAGATCTCCTTTTTTCACTAGACTTCCTTGTGTGACTAGTTGCCCAAGCCTGACTAAGGTTCCTTGTCGAACTAGGGTTCCATGTCGAACTAGGAGTCCCTCTATTGCTTTCATTATATAGCCTAGAGCGTTTGAGAGGTATAATTGGAGACTTCTCTCGATCCATATATATATTATATATGTGTACCAAGATGCAAATTGACTATCTTTTAATACATATATTGACTATATTTTTATACATCATATAAAAACATGTATTTCTTCCACATCTTAAGAAAACATTCCATTAAATTTCAAATTTTGTGTGCATGCATATCGATCAGGTTGTGGTCTAGAGGTTGAAAAGGAATGTTTCCATGCTAAATGTAGCTAATCTCTCTTATGCCACAAAAACATAGATCTATTAGATAGTTTTGAGCAATGAAAAGACACAGAGAAAAAAGGCTCTTCACATAAACACATTTCCTCCCAAGTGAAAAAATAATATGCTTGGATTGTATGAACCAAAACATTCAAAATGTTGGTATACTGAGAGGGGGGGTGAATTAGTATTACCCCTTTTTAACATTTAGAAGTTACTTTTTATATTTTATTGATTACCACAATAAATCTACAATGAATTCTATGCAAAATCATATAAATATATTCAACACGAATTACAAGTTTGTATAAAGAATAGTGAAGGACACCAATCCTTTTTAGAGAACCAACTCTAGGAGACACCAATCCCCTTATTTAGGGCACCAACCATAGGGAGCACCAACTCCCTTTTATTTAGGGAACCAACCCTAGGAAGCACCAACTCCCTTGTATTTAGGGAACCAACCCTAGGAAGCACCAACTTCATTGTATTTTACAATTTTCTTAGTAAGGATATGAATCCTTCCATGCTCCTCCCTTCCACCCTCACTGCATAAAAATCAACCGTTCTTCTTCTTGGACTCTGCTTCTACTCTGATCTTCTTATTTGGACTATAGAGACACTTTCTTCTCACCACTCTTTCTCATTTATATACTCTTTCAACTGGTGTGTGCTACGAAACATTGTGTCCCTTTGTTTGGACCATCTCACCTCTTCATTAAAAATAATCTTGTTTTTTTTTTTCTTTATTCAAATATTATCGAGAAGACTTTTCAATTTAATGAAAATGATTTTCATTAATTGATCACATGATTGATTTAATTTAACTTAATTTCATGTCTCTACAAATATTGCATAAATCAATTATGTAGAGGTGCTTCCTTCAAACCATTTACATGTCACCATTTGCGAAAAACCATGGGATTATTGTCTAAGCAATGTTCCCAACGCCTTATGGATTATGTGTTCATAACCCATGACTGGGGGATAGAACCTAGTTCATTGGGTTTCGGTGTTCGGAGATTTTTATTTGGCAATCATCTAATATTCCATAGTTTTCAATTTCTCAAAATGGTTACCTCTTACATGGGTTGATCTGATGGTTGGCATGATTTGTAGAACCAAATCAACGGTCTGGATCCAATCCTTACTGATTATTTTACTTCTTAATCCAATGGTTATGAATTACTCTATGGTTTACATGGATGGCTCTCATTTACTTTGGAAGTTAGGCTTTCACGATTTCCATTATTTGCAATCATTAAAAATATCAGAGTATATTTTTCCAAAACAGATCAGACGATCATTATTCGTTCTTCCGTTAGTCTGACGATCCTAGATTTTCCAGAGGTTTCAAAAAAATCGATGACCATGACTTAATATATAGGTGAGTGAACGGTTCTTGTTTACTTCAAGAATTCAGAACTTTGTCCTTCACGATTTCTAGGACTCTAGAGTAGCAATTACTCCAAAGTGGTTACCTACCGAATAAGTCTTAAAATGATGGTGACCGCTTGCTGTCGGTTAACACCTCCACTTACACTATCCTTCCACTACGCATGATCATCGGTTGAGAATGATCAAATTAGATCAATGATTAGATTTAACTTTGGCCTTTAGCACTTCAGATAGTTATTGGTGTTTAGAAACTTGTTTCCCCTGAAATGACTTAACTTGTTGACATCATTATTGACTTGGCACTGACTGAGTGGCTACAATGTCTCACCTACATTCATGACTTACATGTACTTGAAATGCCAATTTCATATTGACACTTGTCATTATCTGATCATGCCACATGTCCTTGCTGACATGGTCTACTGTCGTGGATCTCCTAATGTGTGTGCTACGTTTATTCACTTCATGACTTCGAAACTTTGGCCTTCAGTTGAATTTACATGTTCTCAACAAATTCTCACTGAAGTGGTCATCGCCAGACTTGACCACGATCCTGATCCAATGATCATCGTGTATTCTCCATATTTGATGGTACTTATTTATGTCTTTTTCCTTCCACTCAAATTGATCCAACAGTAGAGAATTCTCTCGGAGCAGATCAACGATCATGGATGATTGTGGGGTCCTCAACTAGCATGACATTTAAAACTATCGTAGACTTCCGCAATGGAAACTGCTCATTTGGAGGTGGAACTGATGCTAACCGTAGATCTTATTGGTAGGTGACCATCGACAGTCAGTGTATATTGAAAAACCATAACTTGCATGTGGTTTATCCCATGACCCAAACTCCGCAATTGAAGTTGTGTGATTGTTGGTGGATCAACCACAGTTGTTGATATTTGAATGGATGAGATCTTATGGTCTAGAATAATTGTGGGATTATAAATAACGTGTTTTTAATTCTCCCTTCACACTTTGTAATCAATCCCTGCCCTTGATATAGCGCTTTTGTATCGAACGATAATGACTTGATCCGATCGTTGACCAGTTGTCCAATGGTCCTTCTCTTGTAATCTAACGATCTAGACTAATTGTAGGATTGGAATTAACATGTTGTTTAATTCTCCCTTCTTTCTCTGCAATCAATCCCTGCCCTTGATCTGGAACTTGCATATCCAATGGTCATGACTTGATCTGATCATTGACCAATCCTCCAACAATCATTCTCTTTGTAAATCCTAGATCTAACAGTCTTGGTTTGTAACTTCTAGATCTGACGGTCCTGGTTTTTCCTTCAATCATGATCACATTTCTACAATGGGATTTCCCTTCTGAGATTCATGTGCATCATATATTCTAATATTATGATCTTGAGTCGCTAACCCTCCTGAGCTCTAGGTAGATTATTCTACATTTGTTTCATACCAACGCATCATTATAACGTAATGACATCAGTTGTTGACATCAATGAAAATACATCAATAACACTATGTTCAACGATCTCCCCCTTTGTCATTTAGGGAAACACTCTAACTTCATACAAAAACTCCCCTTGTGATGATCCTTTTCTCTATGAAGTTACTCTCCCCCTTTGACATCAATGGAAAAGGGTTTCTCCCCCTATGATTCATCTATATATGTATGCTGCTAACTAGAATATGAACTCGGGTAACTCCCCCTACAATCATGCTCTCTCTTCTTCTAACTTCTCTTCCCCTTTTTTTCTGAAAGGGTAGTTATTCTTGACAATATCTCTCCCCCTGTCATCTCAAGAGGATGTCATGTATATAGCTATGTACATCCTATTGTTTCCGCTGTGAATACTGTCGTCCTACTAGAACACTGAGCAACTAAATATTATACCTTTCAAGTGATGTTTCGACCTGTCCATTGCTTCTCATAAATATCTAACCATATGTATCCATCTTTATCCAAGATCATTCTGTATTGTACAATGCTTCTTAAATTCATCCAAGAGACTTTATGCGTTGCTTTCCATGTGGCTTATATTTTTGATAGAATGTAATCTATTCAACTAGAATTTATCTAGTTCTCCAACCAACTCAGGCAGACATCGACCATACCATACATCTTTCATATTTTTTTGTCACAACCATTGTCTCTGAAATTTCAGTTTCCAGACTTTTCATTTTTAGACTTGTAATCAGTCTATATTCATCATCACCTCACTATTGCAAAATTTTCCATTTACTCCATTTCTTGCTCATATGGTAACTTCCATTTTAGGGTTTGTCCACTTATAACCATTCTAAGACCAATACATAACTTGTATTGTTCCTGGGTAGATGAAGACCTGCAATAAACTATGCCAGATACTTCATAGAGTTATAACATCAAACCATGATGCTTTCAAAGATCATATTCATTTTTATGTGCTTCAATGCTCATAGGAGAATCAACATGAATGATTTTTAAGTCTTCCCTAATTTCTCCTTCCCTTCTTTTTTTTTTAATTTTTCTTTGAGAAGGAGTTTCAATGGACCATTAAAATAGGATTGAAAAATTTATGAGACAATCATCACTCAATTCTTCTGGTTGTTCTACCATTGAATATTCATCATCAATGTCACTATCATGTGCACCTGAAGCTTCTTTATCCTTGTTTTGAGAATATTCATCTATTAATTTCCATTTGTTGGGTAATGGATAATCTTCTTGTATGACATTATCAAGTTTTGGAGTTGTGTCAGATTTTTCTTTAAGAGTTTTTATGTCTTGAGTTTGATCTAATTTATATTCATAGCTTTGATTATTATATTCCTTATTAGAAGTTTTACCCACCAATCTACTATTATTAACTTTATCAATTTCAGGACCAATATTTTCATCATCTTTCTTGTTTGGTACTTAAGATTTTATTTTCCATGTCTTCTTACTCTGTTTGATAGGGTTTCCTACTTTTAGGGATTGCATTGGCAATCTACATTCTCTGGTTTGATGACCATAGTTGTTGCATTTTTTACATTCAATATTGAATTTTTGCAAAGGAGTAAATGAGTTGTAGTTTTTCTTCTCTGTATTGTACCTATTGTTCTTATATCTTTGGGAATTTCTGTTATTGTATTGTCCATAATATTTGTAGTGTACTACCTTATGTCCAAAATTATTGCAATAGTAACAATATCCAATGAATAGATATTTATTAGGGGGATTCCTTCTGGTGATTGTATTCTTCTTGTCATTTTTTACTTTAGTAGGGAATGTTTATTTCTTTTTATGTGGAACATTGTTCAATGGTATCATATTTTCCTTATTATATTCTCTTCTTAAGGAGCCCTTTAGAGCATTTTCATAACTAATTGGTCTTTTGACAGATCCTTGTGATCTAGAATTTAAGTCTTGGGTGTATCCCAAACCAGTCTTGTTGTTTAGTGACCTTTGACTACTGAGAATTCCATCCAAGATATTTGAACTATTTCTAAAGTTTGATCTCTTCTTTTCTTTCTCAAGTTTTCCTTTTTAGACGGTTAATCTCAGTTTCTAGTTTCTCACATGCTTGTTTTTTATCACTAAGTTGTTTTTAAATGACTTCTTCATTTTTATTGGCTTCCAAGAGCTGGGACTTAAAATCATTGATGGTATGTTCTCACTCCTTGATGGTTTTGGAAACTTCCCTCTCTCTTGATTTAGTAGCTTCTTTAATCTCTAGAAGCTCTCTTCTTAGTACCTTGTTTTTTTTTTTAGTGTTTCCTAGTTCTTTAATTACACTAAGGATTTCTTCTTCGAAGTTCCCTTCTTCTTCATCTTCTGAATGATTATCATCTTGAGTTTTCATTCCCATAAACAAAAGCTCTGAATTTTCATCTTCACTCATGTATGAAGAGTTGATGTCTTCTTTAGAGTAGACGTTTTTCTTTTTCTTATAAAATTTCTTCTTGTATTGGTTTTCATGTTTGTGAACTTCTTCATCATTTTTCTCCAGTATGGGATAGGTACATTTGTTAGCAAAGTGTCCAATTATGTCACAGTTGAAATATTTGAAAGGTAAGTTTCCTTTATATTTTCCAAATCCTTTATGGAGTTTCTTTATAAATTTGGCCTCTTCTACATTTTATATATCTGATAACTTATCATTGGTATTTTTCTCATGCCTCATCTTTATCTTAGATTATTTAAAGGTTGTTTCATCTTTTGTTGATTTATCATTCCCTATTCTCATTTCATAAGCTGTAAAACTTCCATGAAGTTGATAAACTGTGAGTGTGTTTAGATCATTTCTATATTCAATTATATAAATCTTTGCATCATATCTCATAGGTAAAGAACTTGGTAAGAACAATAGGTTTATATGTAATTTCTTCTCCTGACGCTCTGATTGAATTAACCACTTCATCTACCCTATGAAGGTACTCAACAATATTTTCTTCTTCTTTCATTTTCATATTTTCAAACTGAGTTATATAGGTCTATAGTTGGCTTCCTTGACTTTTTCATCTCCTTCATATACAACCTCAAACTTGTCCCATATTTCTTTGGTTGATTTAAAATGCATAACCTTCACAGATATAGAATTAGTCAACCCTCCTAGAATTCAATTAACTTATCTTAAGTTGTCATTACATATTTTCTTTCCTGCAACGTCTTTTGGTGGAGCAGTTGGTGCAGTGTAACCATCTACAACAGATTTCTAGATATCAAAACCAAGAGCCAACATGAAATTTTCGATTTTTATTTTCCATAGAGCATAGCCTCCTCCATTGAACAATGGTTCTTTGTCATTATAAATTCCCTCTTGTTGATCCATCTTCAGGATCTACCTTTTCGTTCTTAGATTGTGCTGCAGGTACCTTCTCTGATACCAATTATTAGAATACTGAGAAGGGGGGGTGAATCATTATTATCCATTTTTAACAATTGGTAGTTAATTTTTATATTTTATTGATTACCACAATAAATCAGCAATGAATTGTATGCAAAATCAATTATATAAATACATTCAACATGAATTACAAGTTTGTATAAATAATAGTGAAGGACATCAATCCTTTTTAGAGAACAAACTCTAGGAAACACCAATCACCTTCTTCAGGGCACCAACCTTAGGAAGTACCAACTCCCTTGTCTTTAGGGACCAACCCTAGGAAGCACCAACTCCCTTGTATTTAGGGCACCAACCCTAGGAAGCACCAACTCCCTTGTATTTTACAATTTTCTTAGTAAGGATATGAATCCTTCCATGCTCCTCCATTCCACCCTCACTGCATAAGAATCAACAATTCTTCTTCTCAGACTCTGATTTTGTTTGGATATTCTTCTCTGGTCTATAGAGACACTTTCTTCTCACGACTCTTTCTCATTTATATACACTTTCAACTGGTGCGAGCTATGAAAAAATGTGTCCCTTTGTTTGGACCATTGCAAATCTTCATTAACAATAATATCGTTTGTTTTTCTTTATTCAACTATTATCGAGAAGCCTTTTCGATTTAATGAAAATGATTTTCATTAATTGATCATAGGATCAATTTCATCAAACTTAATTTCATGTCTCTACAGATATTGCAGAAATCAATCATGTAGAGGAGCTTCCTTCAAACCATTTACATGTGACCATTTGCGTAAAACCATGGGCTTATTATCTAAGCGATGTTCCCAATGCCTTATGGATTATGTTTTCATAAACCATGACTGGGGGCTAAAACCTAGTACACTGGATTTCGACGTTCAACGATTTTTCTTTAACAATCATCTAATCTTTCAGAGTTTTCAATTTCCCAAAATGGTTACCTCTCACACGAGTTGATCCGATGGTTGGAATGATTCCAAAAACAAAATCAACATTCTAGATCCAATCCTTATTGATTATTTTACTACTTAACCCAGTGTTTATGACTTAATATACAGTTGATATGGATGGCTCTTATTTATTTCAGAACTTCAGCTTTCATGACTTCTAGTGTTTGCAATCATTAAAACTCTCGGAGTATATTTTCCTGAAACAGATTGGACGATCATTATTATTTCTTCTGTTAGTCCGCTGATGCTAGCCTGTCCATAGGTTTCGAGCAAATCGACGACCATGGCTTAATATACAGGTGAGTGAACAGTTCTTGTTTATTTCGAGAATTTGGAACTTCATCCTTCGCGATTTCTAGGAATCTAGAGTAGAAATTCCTTCGAAGTGATTACCTACCGAATAAGTCTTAAAACGGTGGTGACCACTTGCTATCGGTTAACACCTCCACTTACACTATCATTCCACTATTCTTGATCATCAATTGATAATGATCGAATTAGATCAATGGTTAGCGTTAACTTCAACCTTTGATGCTTCAGGCATTTACTGGTGTTTAGAAACTGGTTTCCCCCGAAATGAATTAATTTGATGATGTCACTACTAACTTGGCACTAGACGAGTGGCTAACACATGCCACTTAGATTCGTGACTTACACGTACTTGAAATGCCAATTTCATATTGACACTTTTCATTATCTTATTATGCCATGTGTCCTTCCTAACATGGTCTACTGACGTGGATCTCTTGATTTGTGTGCTACCTATCTTCACTTCATGACTTCAGAACTTTGGCCTTCAGTTGAATTTACATGTTCTCAACATATTCTCATTGAAGTCGTCATCACCAGATTTGACCAAGATCCTGATCCAACGGTCATCATGTATTCTCCATATCTGATGGTCCTTCATTATGGCTTACTCTGTCCTTCCACTCAACTTTATCCAACGATCGAGAATTCTCTCGGAGCAGATCAACAATCAGGGATGATTGTGGGGTCCTTAACTATCACAACGTTTAAAACTATCGTCAAGTTTTGCAATGGAAAATTCTCATCTGGGAGTGGAACTGATGCCAACTATAGATCTTATTGGTGAGTGGCCATCGACGGTCAGTGTAGATTTTGGAGCCATAACTTGCACATGGTTTATCCTGTCGCCCAAAATCCGCAATTGAAGTTTTGTGATTGTTGGTGGATCAACCACAATCATCAATATTTGAATCAATGAGATCTGATGGTCTAGACTAATTGCGGTATTGGAAATATGGTTTTTTTTTATTTCTCCCTTCGCACTTTGCAATCAATCCCTTCCCTTGATATGGCACTTGCGTATCCAATAGTCATGACTTGATATGATCATTGACCAGTCCTTCAACAGTCCTTCTCTTGTAATATGACAGTCTAGACTAATTGTAGGATTGGAATTAACGTGTTGTTTAATTATCCCTTTAGGATCTGCAATTAATCCCTTCCCTTGATCTAGAGCTTCTGTATCCAATGGTCATGACTTGATCTGATCCTTGACCAGTCCTCCAATGGTCCTTCTCTTTATAACTCGCAGATCTAATGGTCCTGGTTTGTAACTACTAGATCTGACGTTCTTGTTTGTCCTTCAATCCTGATCATGTTTTTTCAATGTTCTTTCCCTTTTGAGATTCATGTGCGTCATCTCTTATGAGATTTTTATATTCACTCGCTAACCCTCCTCGGCTCTAGGTAGATTCTACAACATTTTCATACCAACTCATCATTATAACATAATGACATCAGTTGTTGATATCAATGAAAATACATCAATGACACTATGTCCAACACAAAACAATGTCATTCTTATTCTAGTGGTTATTCATATCGAAATTTCAAAGTGCCAATCCCAATTTTCTTACTATAATAAGAAAAGTATAGATCTTGAAAATTGAAGATTTGTATAAGAAAGTGCAAGTTTCCATTTGAGAAAACACGTCAATAAAACACACTGAGAAACATATCCCTAAAGTGCATAAGAATTACTTGAAAATGAAATTAACCTATGAAGAGATAAAGGAAAAATTAATTTCTCGGTTGAATGCTTTGAATGTCAGTGTTGATGAAGAGAACGATGAGTAAATTATTAAGTTATTAGATCAACTATTCATTTTTATCTTCCTTTTTGGTGAATTGCAAAACTTCCCAAAAAAGGGATGCTTGGTGGTGGAAGGATTTTTGGACATTTAATGTATATACCACACTTTCAATGTGCATCCTAACTTAGATCAATATTTGAAGGCATAAAAATCCGCTCAAAGGTTCAAAAATACAAGATTATGAATCATCCTCTAATTGAATAATCATGATGCTAGGGGTATTCACATGGTGTTATCCAAGAGAAATTATTTGCATGTGGCATGATGGTAATTTATTTAGGAGTACAATTCTTATCAGTTTAATTTTAAAGTAGGATAATGTAGTGGGTAGGGGGGATTCTAAAATCTATGTTGATTGGATGGCTTTGTATCGCATTTTAGTGTTCCTTAAAAGGTTTTAATCCAATTTCCTTATATCTAGAATCTCTGTAAAAGAAGAGGAAAAGAGAAGAAATTGGATTTATAGAGAGAATTAAGGAGTCAATTATAGAGATGTGAACGATGAGTCAACAAGGGAAGAGAGTGAAACAATGACTTATGCACTAGATCCAAAGATTCTTAAATGTGAAATAAAAGGTTTGTTGGGCCATACCTTTCCTCATACAGAATTATAAATGTGACATCACAAGTAGGTATTCTATTAATGACATGGGTTGCAGAAACCACTACCTCTCCCCATAATGAAAGCTTCATATTCTTGGATATAACTATGCAATGAACCATCTCCATGATAGCACTATTATTTTTTCTTTATACTCCGTTTCTTTGTGGATTTTAAGGAACACTGGTTTTCTCAGAATATTCCTTAAGATATGAGAAATGACTGGAAATCATGGCTAATATATTCATGTCCACCATCAACATTGACATACTTTTCATTATATTCATGTTTCTTTGTTTTCTTACTATATTAAGAAAGGTATAGAGCCTCGAAATTTGAATATTTGTATAAAAAAGTGTAAGTTTTTGTTCAAGCAGACTCATCAGTCAAACACATTGAGAAACATCTCCCTAAATTGTAGAAGTAATAATTGAAAATGAAACTAACCTATGAAGAGACAAAGGAAAAATTAATTGCTTGATTGAACACTTTGAATGTCAGTGCTGACAAAGAGAATGATGAGTAAATTATTAAGTTATTAGATCAACTATCCGTTTGTCTCTTCCTTTTTGGTGAATTACAGAACTTTCCAAAAAGGGGATGCTTGGTGGTGGAAGGATTTGTGTACTTTCAATGTGCGTCTTAGGTTAGATAAATATTTTAAGGAATACAATTCCTCTCAAAGGTTCAAATTTAACTAGGGAACCAAAAGAAGAAGAGGACACCCTTAAATGGTCCAAGAATAAGGGGACATGAGAATACACAATCAAGATAGGTTTTGCAATTAGAATAGAAGAGTTGGAATGGTGACAAATTTTGGTGGTGGAGGTATGTATGGAAGCTACGTTCTCCACTAAAACCTAGAAAAAAATTTCAATATTTGGATTTTACACCAACTCAAGTGATCCAGGTGGATATCGGTGGCCAACCACCTTTTCCAACTAGTTCAAAATAGTTTTCTGGGAATTTTGGCAATTTACTGTTTTTAGTAGTTTTAACTTATAGGGCCATTTTGAGGGCCTAAATGAAGGTTTTTCAGGATTGAGATTCTCAATTATAGAAAAAGGAATGATTGAGCCCCCAAAATGAATATCCTTGACAATACCTTTCCAACGGGCTATCATACGCCTAAAATAGAGATCGTATGAAAAAGTTACGACCCCGGGAAGTTGATGTACTAACTTACTCAGATAGGGCCCACATGACTTTTGGCGCTTCATCTCCTAGTGTTAGGTTTTTGGATGTCTAGGGTTTTTGGAATTCTTGTTTATTGTAAAAAGGCCTTTAGAGCCCCACTATAATTATCTTCTTGCAAATGAGCATATTCGTCACATCTCTTCTCAGAGATAAGTCGCCACCATTCCAACAAGCTTGTTTCCGCTGTAGTTTACAGTTTCATCTTATTTCCTTATTGCATAGAAAACGAATTTACTATATATCTGTTATTTTGTGTTAAACATCTGTTAATATTCTGTAGTCATTTCATTCTGCTCATAAAATCTAAATCAGTGGTATCAAAGTGGTCTTCTCCTTATCGTCTTAATACATGTTCCCAATGAGGTCAAAGTACAAAGAGTTGGGTTTCAAGCTTGTTTCTCTTGAGGAAAAAATCTCTCGCATGCCCAAGCGACCTCTCGTGGTAGGAGAAAAGAAAGATGACAGGACATGAGATCCTTTCAAACTTTTGATTGAGGAATCCCTCATGCAACAAAGGAACGAGATGATGGATATTTTCACGCAAATCCTTCGACGACTACCAATAGGAGACACATCTTCTTCGAGTGGAGGTGCCACCCCATTCAAGGTACAAATAAACTTCAATATTCCTATATTTGAAGGTTAGATAGACATAGATGTTGTAGACAAGTGGTTGAATCTACTAGAAGGGTATTTTTCTTTCCATAGCTTTTCGAATAGAGAACATATTACTTTTGCACTCCTCAAAGTCATTCCCCATGTCAAATATTGGTGGGAAACTTTCTCTGAGAAAAAGGAAATAGAGGAACCCTCATAATTTACAATCACGGCCAACTGGGAATCCTTTAGGGATGATATTAAGGAATAATACTACCATGTTGGAAGTTATGATGATTGTATACTAAATGGACCACACTACGGCAAGAAAGAGACCAAGTAGTGCCAGATTTCACAAATATCTTCCATACCTTGTGCACCAAGCTGGGTATAAAACATTCAGAGTGACATCTGTTGCTCAAGAATTGTGGCACTCTTCATAGATACATCCAGATTAAAATGGAATTTCTGGACATCTCATCCTTGGGCATGACCTACCGATATGTTGTCAAAATCGAGTAGAAGCTCAAACAAAAGACGTGACAATTTGGGCCTGGGAACCACTCACAAAAAAATCCAGGAAAGGGCGGCTCCAACCCACAGAACAAAGGACAAAGAAAATATGGACAATATCAGGACAACCAATCCAATTTTCAAGTAAATAAGGACACTGAAAAGAGAAAGAAATATATTGGGAAGTGGTGCGACTTCCACAAGAGCCCTTGGCATAACACTATTGACTGTCGCTCAAAACAGTCGTTGGGTTCTGACTCTGAGCTAGAACCAGAAAGGGGAAGATGAATCATTGACGCAGAACCCAGTGCCACTGTTACTACCACCAAGCTCCAACCTGGTGAACCAAATGAGCTAGAAGAAGGATACCGCCTCTACCATTCACAGATGTGGGTAAAAGGCACCCTACTGCACTTCATCGTTGATAGCGATAGCTAGAAGAACCTCATCTTAGAAGATCTCATCAAACGGTTGGCCCTGCCGACATCGCCTCACCCACAACCCTACACCATTGGATGGCTCCACCAAGGAAGTGATCTCCGCTTCAACCAACAGTGTCGATTGTCGTATGACATCAAGACCTTCAAAGACGAGGTATTGTGTGATGTTGCTCCTCTCAAAGTTTGTGATGTTCTTTTGGGCCAACCTTATTTATAGAAACATCATGTTGTATATGAGTCTAGGCCTCGTAGTGTTATTATTACTTTGAACAGGAAATTGTATAGGATACCTGAGCTAGTCCCACCTAGTGTTATTTCCTTGATCTCTGCTAAGAAATTCAGGAAGGTCATCTCTCAGAAGGGGAAGTTTGTGTTCTTCGTGATTCTCTCTCAGAATAAGAGAAAGATCACATCCACATCCAGGGTCTTTGCGACCGACCTCTCCACATAGCAGAAGAAAGTAGATATGATCATGGAAGAATACTCAGATATCTTCTCCTCACCTACCGGTGTACCTCTGCACTTCCATCTTAAGCACCCCATCGATATGACCCCCAGTGCACCACTGCCCAATGGGACAGTCTATCACCACTCTATGTTAGAGAATGAGGAGATCAAGCGATAGATCCAAGAACTGCTCCGCAAGGGCCACCTCTGTCCTAGCTCATCACCTTGCAGGAGCCCAATCGTGTTGGTATAGAAGAAAGATGGACCCCGACGACTCTTCATTGATAACCAGGCTCTAAATAAAATCAAATTCAGAAACCAGTACCCAATTCCCCGAATCGACGACCTCCTTGATCAACTCATAGGGGCCAAATACTTCAATAAGATTGATCTGAAGTATGGCTACCACCAGGTCTCGATAGAAAATACGGATGTATGGAAAACTGCCTTCAAGTCAAAGGAAGGCCTTTTTGAATGGTTGGTCGTGCCCTTTGGTTTGACAAATGCTCCAACTAGTTTCATGAGGATGATCGATGATATCGTGCGACCATTCACCAATACTTTTGTAGTGGTGTATCTAGATGACATTCTCATTTACAACAAGACTTCGACCGAACACTTACAACATATTCAGTAAGTTCTGCACACCCTGTGACAGCACAAGCTATATTCCAACTTGGAAAAATGGTCCTTTGGCATGGACAAGGTCCATTACCTAGGCTACATCGTTGATCATCATGGCATACATGTGGATCCAACCAAGATCCAAGTCATCCGTGACTGGCCAGCCCCAACCACACTCACTGAGCTTCGGAGCTTCTTGGGCCTTGCCAATTTCTACCACAGGTTCATGTTGGGATTCTCCCATATTGCATAGGCCCTCAGCCAAATAACTAGGGGTGGTGGTAAGGTGAAATTTGTGTGGGGATGGTCCCAACAACAAGATTTCAATGATTTGAAGTTGCTCTTGTGCTAAGCCCCAGTACTTTCACTATCAGACCTACAAAAACCCTTTGAGATCAAGATATATTCTTCAGAATATGTGGTGGGCATCGTTCTCACTCATCACGACCACCCCATGGCCTATCATAGTGAGACACTATCATATGTTGTTCGTAAGTACCCTACTTACGAAAAAGAAATGTACTCCATTGTGCAAGCCTACCACTAGTGGAGACATTACATTCTTGGGAAGGAGACATTCATCCACACTAATCATAAGCCACTATAGTTCATGCAGACAAAAGGAAAAGTGTAGAATGATCGCCATCAAAAGTGGTCCACATCCTTGCAGAAATTCCACCTCAACATCAAGTATAAAACAAGAATCACCAATTGCATCATTGATTGCCTCAGTAGAACGCCAGTCATGGCACTCACCATAGTGCTAGACTCTTGTGGCCATGAGACCTCTAGATGGCCCCAACTCTATGAGATAGACCTGGACTTTGCCACCACCTACCAAATGTTGGGTGCAAAAGCAGTTGCCAATAATTTCCATCTTCAGGATGGGTTGTTGTGTCATCTGGGCCATATTTGTGTTCCATGATCCAGGGATGATTTTAAGGATGGAAATTTATTTTAAAATTTAGAAACCTTGGTGAATCTTACTAATCCTTCATATTCCAACTATAACATTTTTGCGATATTTTTATAAAAATATTCAAATTTCTAAGGATTTTATATAGTTTGTATAAAATTTTGGTGATTTTTAAGGTAAAATAATTTTATCCTATAGAATTTGGGTGAATCATTTTTAGAATGACAAATCTTTTTTTGGGAAAAACCATGGAAAATTAGCCCATGAGCGAAATTTAGCCCCTAAAATCATCCCCAGGTCCATCAAGCGAGCAAGAGAAGATGATCTTGGAAGCCCACTACAGTAGGGTGGCAGGACACTTCAGCGTCAAAAAGACAGTGGCGATGCTACAGAAACATTTCTACTAGTCGAAACTTCAACATGAGGTCAGCAAGTATATCAGGTCCTACACTGCCTGCGCTATTGCAAAACTGACCACTAAGAAACAAGGTCTGTACACCTCTCTCCCTACTCCTGACAGGCCATGGGAATCCATCTCAATGGACTACATGTCGGGCCTCCCATCCACCAAGCAGGGAAATGACTGTGTTTTTGTGGTTGTTGATATCTTTTCTAAGATGACGATTTTGGTTGCCTACAAGAAGAACAACACAACACAGGCCACTGCCAAGCTCTTCTTTGAATGATTCTAGGTACATTTTGGAATCCCACAAACCATTGTCTCATATCGGGATAGTCGATTTCTCATCACATTCTGTTCGAGCCTCTGGTCACTACTGGACACCAAGCTCACCAAATCCAAGGCCTTCCACCCCTATATAGATGGCCAAACTGAGGTTGTAAATCGAACGATTGTGCATATCCTTCACATGTATAATTCAAATCACCCTCGAACATGGGATGAGAGCCTTCCCTATGTCCAACATAGCTACAACTAAGCCCTACATAGCTGAACCGACCATAGGCCCTTTCAAGTGGTGTATGGATTCCAACCATTGGGTCCCATAGATGTTGCACTTCCCCTTGCGGTCAACTCGATTGACTCATCTCCTGCTCCAACTAAAGCTGAAAGAGCCACCCAATTCATTGAGAGGATCGAGCACATCTTCCAACAAGTTTAGAATATCCTACAGAATTCCAATGACAAGTACAAGCAACGCCATGATCAACATCGAGTGCCACATATGTTTCAAGTGGGTGACAAATTTTGATTGTACTTGCAGAAAGAATGCCTTACAGGACCCCATTGGAAGCTTCTCCCACTTTGTTATGGGTCGTACACCATCACCAAGGCCATGGGGGATAATTATTTTGAGTGCAAAATTCCTCCTTTCCTTGTCCTACACCCAGTGTTCAACATGGATCTCCTTCGCCCTTATTTCCCACAATTATTGGACACCTCAGACGTACCAGAACAACTAACACCAATAGAGCTCAACCTCAAATGAATTGAACAAGAATCCAATGATCAGATTGTGGACATACAGATCAAGGGCACTTGATAAGAAAGGATCCATCTTTATCGAGTCATCAAAGAAGGGCAACTCCTGCACTAAGGCAAGTGGCTCACCCGGGGCCAAATTTAGCAAAAATTTCCTCATCTGATAGGGGAACTCAACACAGTGGAGAACATTGATTCCTGATGAGGGAGGATTGATCCAGGTGGATATCGGTGGCCACCCACCTTTTCCAACTAGCTCAAAATAGTTTTCTGGCAATTTTAGCAATTTACTATTTTTAGAAGTTTTAACTTCTGAGGCCCTTTTAAGGACCTAAATGAAGGTTTTTCGGGATCGGGCTTCTCAATGATAGCCAAAGATAAGATTGAGCCCCCAAAATAAATCTCCTCGATGATACCCTTCCAACAGGATATCATAGGCCTAAAGAGGAGATCGTATACAAAAGTTACGACCCCGGGAAGTTGATGTACTAACTTACCCAAACGGGGCCCACATGACATTTGGTACTTCATCTCCTAGGGTTAGGTTTTTTTATGTCTATGGTTTTTGGCATTCCTGTTTATTGTAAAAAGTCCTTCAGAGACTCATTGTAATGATATTCTTGTGCATGAGCACAGTCGTCACGTCTCTTCTCAGAGATAAGTTGCCACCATTCCAAGAAGCTTGTTTCTATCGCATTTTATAGTTTCATCTTATTTCCTTATTGAATAGAAAACCAATTTTACTGTATCTCTGTTATTTTTTGTTAAGCACCTGTTAATATTATGTAGTCATTTCGTTCTTCTCATAAAATTTGGATCATCAAGTGACACACAAGATTAGAGTGGCTTTAGAGGGTAACAACAGGGCTTTAGATACAAAATATCTCAAGAATTTATTGATTCCAAGTATTGATAAGCAGAAACCATGGGATTTCTTTGATGGAGCATGTTGAGGAACACAAGATATATGTGGTACTAGAGTGTTCTTTTTCATTGACACTTCACATTATTTCTTGTTAAGGTATGCAACTAGACATGGGACAAACAACCTTGCATAACTCTATGCTCTCTTGATACTTTAAAAAACAATGCATCACAAAGGGTTAAATAAAACACAAGTTTTGGTAGATTCAAAGCTTCTGATAGAGTGGGATAATCAACATTCAACATGGAAAATATAGGCTTGATTCCTATTATGAATCAAATTATGGAGGTAAAAATAAATTTGTTGATATTTCCTTTTCTAATGTTTATTGAGAATTCAACATACACTAAGCTACAAAAACACTCTAAATGAGTTGTTGAAGGTTGAGTTGGTGAATAAGTTGAAGTTATTGGATGCACACAAGTGCAATTGATTGGGTCGACATAGTGGAGAGAATCGATTGAATGAGAGTCAATCTGATTTCCGACACTCACATTCTAGTGTTAATTTAGATATAGTCGATCAGAACCTCCATGGAGGAGGAAATAAAAAATGCATATGTATTTGGCCAGGCTAAATGAATTCAAAAAGAGAATTATTTGCTCGAAGAGATGCTGACTCAATGAACAATAACCGAATGGAAACTTATGCTGATGAAAACCTAAAATTGGACTAATGCACAACAATCATTGAGGCCACAAGGGCACATCACAAGTGAGACTACGCTCTCACACATACACTATTAATTTGATAAATTGCATATAGATTTTATAGGTTAGGATAGCCTCTAACAATCTTGTGAATCTGTGGATCTGAAAACCACTAAAAGACTAAAATAGGATACAATAGAAATTCATTTTAACGATATCCTAACTATGGAATTTCGTCATTATTATCCAACACTCCCCCTTAATGGAGAAATGGATTTAATACAATAAAAATACATAACATGTCTGCCAGTCTTAGTCTCAGCTAGGCTTGTTGGAGTTACTTCACACACACCTAGGATTTCTTTTTCCTAAGTTTATTCCTTGTTTATTAGTCATAATTAGTCATTATCTAGTCTCGTATATTTTAGAGGAGAATATTCCACCTGGAGAATATTCTCTTTCACTTGACACTTCAGTTTGACTAGTTGAGTTGAGTTTAGATGTTGCATTGGGATCATCACCATGCAACATTGTGATCATCACCATGCTAATTTGACCTTTCCTTGGTATCATTACTAGAGTGGCACATTAGCCTTGATTCCCTGAGTTAACTCCTCGCTACTCTTTGTTCAGTTAGTTAGCTGAAGACCGGTTTACTAGTTAACTCAACTAGGTGGCAGTTCACTCACGTAATTGCTTGAGATACTAGAATAGGTGGAAGTTCACTCCCGTAATTGTTGGCGTGCGTCCAGATCACTCTAGACCACCACTATGGTGCATTGGTTCACCTCAAGTCGAACTCATTGAGTTATATAGAGTATATCATGTGTAAATTATTCATTATTCACAACGATTAATAAGAATTCTTCCATTCTTTCTTTCCTTCTTCTTTATCCAATTATCTCTACAAATGTGTGTATTATTTTTTAGCTAGATATATTTTGTGCAGGTTCAACACATTTACCTGGTATTAGAGCCAATGGACTACTAAGCAAAATCTACACCAAAATTTTTGCAAGTACAAAAGATTGAAGACAGCGGAAAGATTGAATTCCAAAAAGAATTCATTCTTACACATTACAACTATTTTGCATGGAAGGAGAAAATATGCATACATCTCTGGTCCAGAGGGTTGTATAGGTTAATCATGAATACAGATCCATAGTCGACATCAGCCATAGAAAAATCCAAGTACTTAAATCACATGGATGAGGCACTCGGAACAATTTGCAGTCTTATTTCTTTCAATCTCCTTTTTCATATATCTTCCTGTAAGACTCCCAATGAAGCCTAGACCATCTTGGAAGGGATCTTTGGAAAATAGGATGAGATGAGGGGACACATGCTAGAGGTGGAGCTGCTCACATTGTATCCAAAAAGCTTCGATAATATCCAAGATTTTTTTACAAAATTCAAGGATTTACTGTCACAACTCAAAGCTTGTGGGGTTGATAAATCGAAGGAGGAGAAACAAATGGTTCTCACCATTCTATCTGCTAGCACTGAAAGTCACACTTTGACTGCTAAAGTGTAAGCTCAACACCCATCAGAATGTAAAAAATAATTTTGGTTTTGAATAGGTGGATCATCAATATGGAGAAAGAAAGGGAGAGGAAAGAAAACTACAGATCAGTAGGCTACACCAATGGGCAATGGAGTCACAAACATCCTACTCATCAAAGGCACAAAATTTGCTTGACAGAAAACAAGATTATATGTTGATAGGTAGAAGAATGAAAAAAGAAAACATAAGGTAAAATGTTCACTAAACAAAGATCCTCTCAATTTAATGAATCAAAAAATACTTGAATATAAACAATGACTGATGGGAAAAATACAACAGATCCTCTATTGCGTAGGGATCCATAAATCATTGACAGCCTTTGATCCTAAAATCTGCAATATATTCAAATAAGAAGAAATATAAAAAAAGTGTTACAATCTGAAATCACAGCTCTCATGAGTCTCCAATAGCAGTAATGCTTACAATCATAAAATGCCCACGGGCTTACCAAATGAACACACACAGGAAAAATGCCTCCACCTATTTTCTCTAGCCTATGTTGGCTCATGAATCCCATCTCCAAGAGATCTCTCCTTCCTTAAATAGTAAATAGCATCCTCATAAACTTAGGAGGTTGAATCCCATCTTCTCAATTGGATTCTAAACCTTGGAGATAGGTGGCAACAATCAAAGAGACAAAAATCCAACAGAGTGCTAATTTTCAAGAATTTGTTGGAAGTCATTAATAAAATTTCTCTGCCTCATTGCATGAGGCCTTTGTTGGAGATAAATCTTAGGTGTAGGTGTCCCTTGACATATAAATGATCCTTGGGAATCCATTCAAATAATCTTTGACAGGTGGAAACCTCCCAACAAGGTGAATATCAAAATCATGACCACTACAGGAAATTAGGTAGCGCCGCTATAAAAAAATTGGTGGCGCCACTTCTATGTCTAATATCTCTCAAACCATAACACATTTTGAAAAGCTAAGAAAGTTTTTTTTTTTTTTTTTGTTAGTTTGTCTGTGACATGTGGGACTAACCTATGGCTAAGAAACCGTGACTCAGGGGAATCTAAGCCGTCAAAATCACCCGAGGATCCCACTTGGTCTGAGCCACACAAACCCTTAACATGGCTGGATTTTTTTTCCCCGCAGGTTTCAAACCGGTGACTTTAACATCACAGAGCACCTTAACAACACACTCCATCACCAACTATCCTACACCTCAGGGACTGAGAGAGGTTTTTTTTATTTGGAATGTTATAAACAAAAACCTCCTCCAATTTTCAAAAATACCTTCTCAATTGTTCACAATCCAAGATTTAAATTAGTGACTCAAAACTCGTAGAATAACTCTGCACAATTCAGGCTCTGCCGGAATTTTAGTAGCACCTTTAGGTAGCGCCTGTTGTGTGTCTGCGTGCAATTCAGTAGCATAAATCTATGGGTGCTTTTGATTCTTGGAACCTTGTGAGAGTATTTTCAATGTTTGTTCTTAACGCTTGGCACCTTAGCCAATATTGTGCTAATATAGGCTCCATGGGGGATAGAGTCCTCCCTGTGAGGCTCTAAGAACTCTTGTAGTTTCAGTGCCTTATCCTTTGGGCTTGTGGAGTCTTGATCTGATGCATCGTGTTGAAGACAACATACTGACAACTTATATTACCCTACTTTCAAACAAAAATCAAACACAATTGCTCTTTATGGAGCTTATTTATGTACAAAACCTAAGCTAACTGACTTTTACAATTGGCTAGGTGAAGGCAAACTTCCACCAAATCCATCCAAGCAACTTGTTGATATGATTCTTTATAATGCCAATGATTCACAATAGACAAAAGGAATATGAAAATGGTTTGAAAACATTTCCCATATCTCCTATGACTGCTGCTGACACAATAAAGTTTACAGGTTCCAAAACATTTGAGAAATACAACTCCATATACACCCCTACAGGGTCATGAAAATGGTGACAAAACACATGGGACTGATAGCATATTTCTTTTTCCCCTTCAAGTTGCTTACTGTAAATTGTGGTTACAAGTGGAAGAAGGATTGACGTAGGTGGTTGTTGATCAACTGATGATTGTTGATTTACTTCTGGCTGTGTATAAACGATCTCTTCATGTGCCTCAACTAAGGGTTTCTCCTGGTCAAATATTTAGGTTATGTCTTATGTGACAAGGCCAACCTCTACATCATACTCCCTGTCTTCATAGCGATCAAATATAGGATAAGATTGTCGCTCATCATCACTAGAATATTCATCAAAAATGGGTTGCCCTTCATACCTATGATCAACCTCTAAAACAGTAATTTCATCAAGAATATAATTGTTAAAAATATCCATTTCAGGAAAAGCAATAACTGTTTCTTCTAGTTGTTCATACACATGATTTTCATCTGAAACAAATTTATGAATGTTGTCCTCTCTGAATACAGGAGTATTCTTTATGCTTTCATTTGGACAGTGAATAAAATCGTTTTCATCTTTATATTCAGCAGAGCAATCTAACAAATCTTGAGCACATTCTACATATCCCTCACAACAGTTATGACAAATACTTTCAAAGGGATAAAAATTTTTGTAGTGTTCATTGAATACTCCGTGGAAATCCTTCAATGATGAAATGTTGGAAGGGGGTAACAAGAAATACCATTTATGTACATCCCCATCCAATGAATACATGAACATTTTCATCAATATATCTTCATGATGAATGTCAAGCTGCTGCATCAAAGCATGAAATTCTTGAACATGCTCAACAGAGTTGTCATCCTCACCTTCATAAAATCTGGACAGCAGATATTTCCATTCATCAATAAGAGGCACATGATGTAGATAATCATCTATGGCTGAGAAATTGAGTGGGGCAAACCTCCTGGACATGATAGCTTTCAAATCCATTTAATGGTCTCATTTTAGTGGAGTCACCAATAGATTATAAACAATGGAGTCACCATGGTGAATGTGCATTCTTGAAGGTGTCCAACTTTAGTCACCATCTAAAGCTGGAGTTGTGCAATGTCGTTCTTCCCAGGGAGCTTTTCAATCTGCTCAAATTCGTCCCCGACAACGGTGCCAAAAATGTTAGCACTGAAAGTCACACTTTGGCTGCTAAAGTATAAGCTTAGCACCCATCAGAATGTAAAAGATAATTTTGGTTTTGAATAGGTGGATCATCAAGATGGAGATAGAAAGGGAGAGGGCAGCAAACTGCAGATCAATAGGCTACACCAATGGGAAATGGAGTCAGAAACATCCTACTCATCAAAGGCACAAAAACTGCTCAACAGAAAACAAGATTATATGCTGGTAGGTGGAAGAATGAAGAAGGAAAACATAATGTAGAATGTTCACTAAACAAAGATCCTCTCAATTTAATGAATCAACAAATACTTGAATATAAACAATGACTGATGGGCAAAATACAATAGATCCTCTGCTGCTTAGGGATCCATAAACCATTGACAACCTTTGTTCCTCAAATATGCAATATATATAAATCAGAAGAAATATAAACAAAGGGTTACAATATGAAATCACAACTCTCATGAGTCTCCAATAGTAGTAATGCTTACAATCATAAAATTCCCATAGGCTTACAAATGAACACACACAGGAAAATTACCTGCTCCTACTTTCTCTAGCCTCTCTTGGCTCATGAATCCCATATCGAAGAGATATTTCCTTCCTTAAATATAAAATATCATCCTCATAACCTTAGGAGGTCGAATCCCATCTCCTCCATTGGATTCTAAACCTTGGAGATAGGTGGCAACAATCAAAGAGACAAAAATCCAACAAACTGCTAACTTTCAAGAATTTGTTGGAAGTCATTAATAAAATGTCTCCACCTCATTGCATGAGGCCTTTCCTGGAGCTAAATATTAGGTACAGGTGTCCCTTGAAATATAAGTGATCCTTGAGAATCCATTTGAATCCTTCTTAACAGGTGGAAACCTCCCAACAAGGCGAATATCAAAATCGTGACCTCTACAAGAAATTAGGTAGTGCCGTTGTAAAACAGTTTGTAACGCCACTTCTATTTCTAATATCTCTCAAACCATAACTTTAGACCAATGAATCAATTAGGAATTCATTGATCTTCCCAAGATCAAAGCATGACTTTGAAAACTCTTGAAAAACCTCTAACTCGACCTTGAAAATAATGACACTAACACAGTGGATGGCATACTATGGGTGGTGGAGTTTTAGGAAACATTGGATCTCAAAATGCACCTCTTCGATTATATGTTCGACCTTTAGCAACAGAAAAATATTTGGATGGTAGGTCGGTATAATAGGGGTGCATATTCCCAAAAATATCTGCATAACTAAATCTAGCAAAATAATATGGTACCTCATCATTCCATGGAAGTCGACCATATGCTACCAAGAATCGATCATAAATATGGAATGCAATGTGAGGGTGCTTGAAATATTACACCTTCAACATTTGTCGCTTTGGTCCTTCCCAAAAATAACATTGATTTTTCCTTCTCTTTTGACACCCTTTTCTCTATTTTTGGCCATTTATCAGGGCACGTCACCTGTTGTCTACATCTCCTCATCAAATCAACAAAACCATTGGTTGTTAGCCCAAGGTTCTTATATACAACAATGAAGTTCTTTAAAGAATGAAAAAGGATCTCTAAACTTTGTTTTCTCTTTGCAGGCAGATCCATTTGCTCAAGATCATGCTTCAACTTTGCATGGTGTCTTGTTCAACGTTCAAAAATCATTTCTTGTGCCTTGCATTCCAAAGGAATCTCAACACCAATGTCTAAGGGATAGGTGGTTATAGGGGTGTAATCTTCATTTTCTTGAAAATACTCCCCTTTTTCATCTTCACCCTCACCCTTTGCTTCATTATTGTCTCCAGCAGCAGCCAAATAATATACACATTTAGAAAGTTTTTAGATATTTAGGATAATTAAAAATGACATATATGCATCTCCATACGCACAAGTGATTTATATAAAAACATAAAAAACCAAAATAAATTTACCGGCCATCTGTCCCTGATGTGATTTGAGTTGTTGTACATTGGGTGACATAGGAGAATCTACTCCACAAAATATTTCCCCAAAATCACGATTAGAAAAACATCACAATGATCCATGACAAAATGGATCAAATTGAGCACCCCCTATAGATGGATATGCATTCTCTCGCGATGTTGTTTCTCGTGATCTACTAAATGATGCATCTGAAAAGAAATTTATCAAGTTCAATTAGTTATATCAATTTCAAGATATATGCATGCATAAATTAACATGTGCATATAAACATACATGTACCTTGATCTCAAACATGAGTAGATCTAGATGAATTTTATCATCGGATAGACTAAGTATATCTCCTTTTTTCACTAGACTGCCTTATGTGACTAGTTGCCCAGGCTTGACTAAGGTTCCTTGTCAAACTAGGGGTCCATGTCGAACTAGGAGTCCCTCTATTGCTTTCATTATATAGCCTAGAGAATTTGCGAGGTATAATTGGAGACTTCTCTCGATCCATATATATTATATATGTGTACTAAGCTGCAAATTGACTATCTTTTAATACATATATTGACTATATTTTTATACATCATATAAAAACATGTATTTCTTCCACATTCTAAGAAAGCATTCCATTAAATATCAAATTTTTTGTGCATCCATATCCATTGGGTTGTGGTCCAGAGGTTGAAAAGGAATGTTTCCATGTTAAATGTAGCTAATCTCTCTTATGCCACAAAAACATAGATCTATAAGATAATGTTGAGCAATGAAAAGGCATGGAGAAGAAAGGCTCTTCACATAAACACATTTCCTCCCAAGTGAATAAATAATATGCGTGGATTGTATGAACCAAAACATTCAAAATGTTGGAATACTGAGAGGGGGGTGAATTAGTATTACCCCTTTTTAACAATTAGAAGTTACTTTTTATATTTTATTGATTACCACAATTAATCAACAATGAATTGTATGCAAAATCATATAAATATATTCAACAAAAATTACAAGTTTGTATAAAGAATAGTGAAGGACACCAATCCTTTTTAGAGAACCAACTCTAGGAGACACCAATCCCCTTATTTAGGGCACCAGCCCTAGGGAGCACCAACTCCCCTTTCTTTAGGGAACCAACCCTAGGAAGCACCAAATCCCTTGTATTTAGGGAACCAACCCTAGGAAGCACCAACTCCTTTGTATTCAGGGAACCAACCTAGGAAGCACCAACTTCCTTGTATTTTACATTTTTCTTAGTAAGGATATGAATCCTTCCATGCTCCTCCCTTCCACCCTCACTGCATAAAAATCAACAATTCTTCTTCTTGGACTCTGCTTCTGCTTTTATCTTCTTATCTGGACTACAGAGACACTTTCTTCTCACCATTCTTTCTCGTTTATATAATCTTTAAATTGGTGTGAGCTATGAAACATTGTGTCCCTTTGTTTGGACCATCACACCTCTTCATTAAAAATAATCTCCTTTTTTTTTCTTTATTCAAATATTATCGAGAAGCCTTTTCAATTTAATGAAAATGATTTTCATTAATTGATCACAGGATCAATTTCATTTAACTTAATTTCATGTCTCTACAAATATTGCATAAATCAATTATGTAGAGGTGCTTCCTTAAAACCATTTACATGTGACCATTTGTGAAAAACCATGGGCTTATTTTCTAAGCGATGTTCCCAGTGCCTTATGGATTATGTGTTCATAACCCATGATTGGGGGATAGAACCTAGTTCATTGGATTTCAGTGTTCAAATATTTTTATTTGGAAATCATCTAATGCTCCATAGTTTTCAATTTCTCGAAATGGTTACCTCTCACATGGGTTGATCTGATGGCTAGCATGATTTGCAAAACCAAATCAACGGTCTGGATCCAATCCTTACTGACTATTTACTGCTTAATCCAATGGTTATGACTTAATCTATGGTTTACATGTATGTCTCTCATTTACTTCGGAGCTTAGGCTTTCACGATTTCCATTATTTGCATTCATTAAAAATCTCAGAGTATATTTCCCCGAAACAGATTGGACAATAATCATTCATGCTTCCATTAGTCTGACGATCCTAGCTTGTCCAGAGGTTTCGAGCAAATCGATGACCATGACTTAATATATAGGTGAGTGAATGGTTCTTGTTTACTTCAAGAATTCAGAACTTCATCCTTCACGATTTCTAGGACTCTGGAGTAGCAATTCCTCCAAAGTGGTTACCTACCAAATAAGTCTTAAAACGGTGTTGACTGCTTGCTATCGGTTAACACCTACACTTACACTATCCTTCCACTACGCTTTATCATCGGTTGAGAATGATCGAATTATATCAACGGTTAGCTTTAACTTTGGCCTTCAGTGCTTCAGACAGTTATTGGTGTTTAGAAACTCGTTTCCCCTGAAATGACTTAACTTGTTGACATCACTGCTGACTTGGCACTGACTGAGTGGCTACCACATCTCACCTACATTCATGACTTACATATACTTGAAATGCCAATTTCATATTGACACTTATCATTATCTGATCATGCCACATGTCCTTGTTGACATGGTCTACTTTCATGGATCTCCTGATGTGTGTGCTACATTTATTCACTTCGTGACTTCGAAACTTCGGCCTGTAGTTGAATTTACATGTTCTTAACACATTCTCACCAAAGTGGTCATCGCCAAACTTGACCACGATCCTAATCCAACAATCATCGTGTATTCTCAAAATTTGATGGTCCTTATTTATGTCTTACTTTTTCCTTCCACTCAACTTGATCCAATGGTAGAGAATTCTCTCGGACAAGATCAATGATCATGGATGATTGTGGTGTCCTCAACTAGCATGACGTTTAAAACTATCGTAGAGTTCCGCAATGGAAACTTCTCGTTTGGAAGTGGAACTGATGCCAACAATAGATCTTATTGGTAGGTGACCATCGACAGTCAATGTATATTGTGGAGCCATAACTTGCACGTGGTTTATCCCATGACCAAAACTCCACAATTGAAGTTGTGTGATTGTTGGTGGATCCACCACAGTCGTCGATATTTGAATGGATGAGATCTTACGGTCTAGAATAATTGCATAATTGGAAATAACATGTTTTTAATTCTCCCTTCACACTCTGCAATCAATCCCTGCCCTTGATCTGGTGCTTTTGTATCGAACGATAACGACTTGATCTGATTGTTGACCAGTTCTCCAATGGTCCTTCTCTTGTAATCTGATGATCTAGACTAATTACAAGATTGGAATTAACATGTTATTTAATTCTCCCTTCGTTCTCCGCAATCAATCCCTTCCCTTGATCTGGTGATTTTATATCCAATGGTCATGAATTGATCTGATCGTTGACCAATCCTCCAACGGTCATTCTCTTTGTAAATCCTAGATCTGACGGTCCTGTTTTGTAACTTCTGGATCTGACGGCCCTGGTTTTTCTTTCAATCATGATCACGTTTCTGCAATGGGATTTCCCTTCTGAGCTTCATGTGCATCATATATTCTAAGATTATGATCTTCAGTCTCTAACCCTCCTGAGCTCTAGGTAGATTATTCTACATTTTTTTCATACCAACTCATCATTATAACGAAATGACATCAGTTGTTGACAACAATGAAAATACATCAATGACACTATGTCCAACAATCTCCCCTTTTTTCATTTAGGGAAACACTCTAACTTCATACAAAAGCTCCCTTTGTGACGATCCTTTTCTCTATGAAGTTAGTCTCTCCATTTGACATCAATGGAAAATGGTTTCTCCCCCTATCATTCATCTATGTCTGTATGCTGCTAACTAGAATCTAAACTCGGGTAACTCCCCCCGCAATCATGCTCTCTCTTCTTCTAACTTCTCTTCCCCTTTTTTTTTTGAAAGGGTAGTTATTCTTGACAATATCTCTCCCCTTGTCATCTCTACAGGATGCCATGTATACCACTATGTACATCCTATTGTTTCCGTTGTGGATACTGTTGTCCTACTGGAACACTGAGCAACTAAAGATTATATCTTTCAAGCGACCTTTCGAACTGCGCATTGCTTCTCATCAATATCTAACCATATGTATCCATATTTATCCAAGATCATTCTTTATTGTACAATACTTCTTAAATTCATCCAAGAGACTTTATGTGTTTCTTGCCACGTGGATTATCTTGTTGATAGAATGTAATCTATTCAACTAGAATTTATCTAGTTCTCCAACCAACTCAGGCACGCATCGACCATCCCATACATCTTTCATATTTTTTTGTCACAACCACTGTCTCTGAAATTTCAATTTCCAGACTTATACTCGCTCTATATTCATCATCACCTCACTATTGCAAAATTTTCCATTTACTCCATTTCTTGCTCACATGGTAACTTCCATTTTAGGGTTTGTCCACTTATAACCATTCTAAGAACAATACATAACTTGTATTGTTCCTGGGTAGATGAAGACCTGCAATAAACAATGCCAGATCCTTCATAGAGTTATAACATCAAACCATGATGCTTTCGAAGATCATATTCATTTTTATGTTCTTCAATGCTCATAGGAGCATCAACAAGAATGATTTTTATGTCTTCCATAATTTCTCCTTCCCTTCATTGTTCTTAATTTTTCTTTGAGAAGGATTTTCAATGGACCATTAAAATAGGATTGAAAAATTTATGAGACAATCATCACTCAATTCTTCTGGTTGTTCTACTATTGAATATTCATCATCAATGTCACTATCATGTGCACCAAAAGCTTCTTTATCATTGTTTTGAGAATATTCCTCTATTAATTTCCATTTGTTGGGTAATGGATTATCTTCTTGTATGACATTATCAAGTTTTGGAGTTGTGTCAAATTTTTCTTTATGAGTTTTTATGTCTTGAGTTTGATCTAATTTATATTCATAGCTTTGATTATTATATTCCTTATTAGAAGTTTTACCCACCAATCTACTATTATTAACTTTATCAATTTCAGGACCAATATTTTCATCATCTTTCTTGTTTGGTACTTGAGCTTTTATTTTCCATGTCTTCTTACTCTATTTCATAGGGTTTCCTACTTTTAGGGATTGCATTGGTAATCTACATTCTCTGGTTTTATGACCATAGTTGTTGCATTTTTTACATTCAATATTGAAGTTTTGCAAAGGAGTAAATGAGGTGTAGTTTCTCTTCTCTGTATTATACCTATTGTTCTTATATCTTTGGGCATTTCTGTTATTGTATTGTCCATAATCTTTGCAGTGTATTGCCTTATGTCCAAAATTATTGCAAGAGTAACAATATCCAATGAATAGATATTTATTAGGGGGATTCCTTCTGGTAATTGTATTCTTCCTGTCATTTTTTACTTTAGTAGGGAATATTGATTTCTTTTTATGTGGAACATTGTTCAATGGTATCATATTTTCCTTATTATCTTCTCTTCTTAAGGATCCCTTTAGAGAATTTTCATAACTAATTGGTATTTTGATAGATCCTTGTGATGTAGAAGTTGATTCTTGGCTGTATCCCAAACCAGTCTTGTTGTTTAGTGACCTTTGACTACTAAGAATTCCATCCAAGATATTTGAACTATTTCCAAAGTTTGATCTCTTCTTTTCTTTCTCAAGTTTGCCTTTTAGATGGTTAATCTCAGCTTCTAGTTTCTCACATGCTTGTTTTTTATCACTAAGTTGTTTTAAAATGACTTCTTCATTTTTATTGGCTTCCAGGAGCTGGGAATTAAAATCACTGATGGTATGTTCTCACTCCTTGATGGTTTTTGAAACTTCCCTCTCTCTTGATTTAGTAGCTTCTTTAATCTCTAGAAGCTCTCCTCTTAGTACCTTGTTTTTATTTTTAGTGTTTCCTAGTTCTTCAATTACACTAAGGATTTCTTCTTCGAAGTTCCCTTCTTATTCATCTTCTGAATGATTATCATCTTGAGTTTTCATTCCCATAAACAAAAGCTATGAATTTTCATCTTCACTCATGTCTAAAGAGTTGATGTCTTCTTTAGAGTAGAATTTTTTCTTTTTCTTATAAAATTTCTTCTATTGGTTTTCATGTTTGTGAACTTCTTCATCATTTTCCTCCAGTATGGGATAGGGACATTTGTTAGCAAAGTGTCCAATTCTGCCACAGTTGAAATATTTGAAAGGTAACTTTCCTTTATATTTTCCAAATCCTTTATGGAGTTTCTTTATAAATTTGGCCTCTTCTAGATCTGATATATCTGATAACTTATCATTGGTCTTTTGCTCATGCCTCATCTTTGTCTTAGATGATTTAAAGGTTGTTTCATCTTTTGTTTATTTATCATTCCCTATTTCCATTTCATAAGCTGTAAAAATTCCATGAAGTTGATCAACTGTGAGTGTGTTTAGATCATTTCTATCTTCAATTGTATAAATCTTTACATCATATATCATAGCTAATGAGCTTGGTAAGAACAATAGGTTTATTTGTAATTTCTTCTCCTGGCACTCTGATTGAACTAACCACTTCATCTACCCTATGAAGGTACTCAACAATATTTTCTTCTTCTTTCATTTTCATATTTTCAAACTGATTTATATAGGTCTATAGTTGGATTCCTTGACTTTTTCATCTCCTTCATATACAACCTCCAACTTGTCCCATATTTATTTGGTTTATTTAAAATGCATAACCTTCATAGATATCGAATTAGTCAACCCTCCTAGAATTACATTAACTTATCTTAAGTTGTCATTACATATTTTCTTTCTTGCAGTGTCTTTTGGTGGAGCAGTTGGTGCAATGTAACCATCTACAACAAATTTCTAGATATCAAAACCAAGAGCCAACATGAATTTTTCCATTCTTATTTTCCATAGAGCATAGCCTCCTCCATTGAAAAATGGTGCTTTGTCGTTATCAATTCCCTCTTGTTGATCCATCTTTTGGATCTACCTTTCAGTTCTTAGATTGTGCTGAAGGCACCTTCTCTAATACCAATTGTTGGAATACTAAGAGGGGGGGTGAATCAGTATCACCCATTTTTAACAATTGGTAGTTACTTTTTATATTTTATTGATTACCACAATAAATCAACAATTAATTGCATGCAAAAGCAATTATATAAACATATTCAACATGAATTACAAGTTTGTATAAAGAATAGTGAAGGACACCAATCCTTTTTAGAGAACCAAATCTAGGAAACATCAATCCCCTTCTTCGGGGCACCAAACCTAGGAAGTACCAACTCCCTTGTCTTTAGGAACCAACCCTAGGAAGCACCAACTCCCTTGTATTTAGGGAACCAACCCTAGGAATCACAAACTCCCTTGTATTTTACAATTTTCTTAGTAAGGATATGAATCCTTCCATGCTCCTCCATTCCACCCTCACTGCATAAGAATCAACAATTCTTCTTCTCGAACTCTACTTCTGTTTTGATATTCTTATCTGGTCTGCAGAGACACTTTCTTCTCACTACACTTTCTCGTTTATATACTCATTCAACTGGTGTGAGCTATGAAAAATTGTGTCCCTTTGTTTAGACCATCGCAACTCTTCATTAACAATAATCTTGTTTTTTTTTCTTTATTCAAATATTATCGAGAAGCCTTTTCAATTCAATGAAAATGATTTTCATTAATTGATCATAGGATCAATTTCATTAAACTTAATTTCATGTCTCTATAGATATTGCAGAAATCAATTATGTAGAAGTGCTTCCTTCAAACCATTTACATGTGACCATTTGTACAAAACCATGGGCTTATTATCTAAGCGATGTTCCCAGTGCCTTATGGCATATGTGTTCATAAACCATGACTGGGGGATAAAACCTAGTACACTGGATTTCGACATTAGATGATTTTTCTTTAACAATCATCTAATCTTTTGGAGTTTTCAATTTCCCAAAATGGTTACCTCTCACATGGATTGATCCGATGGTTGGAATGATTCCAAAAACCAAATCAACGGTCTGGATCCAATCCTTACTGATTCTTTTACTACTTAACCCAGTGTTTATGAATTAATATATGGTTGATATGGATGTCTCTCATTTACTTCATAACTTCGAATTTCACGAATTCTAGTATTTTCAATCATTAAAACTCTCGGAGTATATTTCCCTCAAACAGGTCGAACAATCATTATTCTTTCTTCCGTTAGTCCGATGATCTTGGTCTGTCCAGAGGTTTCAAACAAATCGATGACCATGACTTAATATAAAGGTGAGTGAACGGTTCTTGTTTACTTTGAGAATTTGGAACTTCATCCTTTGCGATTTCTAGGACTCTAGAGTAGCAATTCCTCCAAAGTGATTACCTACCGAATAAGTCTTAAAATGGTGGTGACCGCTTGCTATCGGTTAACACCTCCACTTACACTGTCCTTCCACTACACTTGATCATTAGTTGAGAATGATCGAATTAGATCAATGGTTAGCGTTAACTTTGACCTTTGACGCTTCAGGCAGTTACTGGTGTTTAGAAATTGGTTTCCCCCGGAATGAATTAACTTGCTGATGTCACTACTGACTTGGCACTAGACGAGTGGCTGCCACATGCCACTTAAATTCATGACTTACACGTACTTGAAATTCCAATTTCATATTGACACTTGTCATTATCTGATTATGCCACGTGTCCTTCCTGACATGGTCTACTAACATGGATCTCTTGATGTGTGTGCTACATTTCTTCACTTCGTGACTTTAGAACTTTGGCCTTCGGTTGAATTTACATGTTCTCAACATATTCTCATTTTAGTGGTCATCACCGAAGTTGACCAAGATCCTAATCCAACGGTCATCATGTATTCTCCAGATCTGATGGTCCTTCTTTATGGCTTACTCTGTCCTTCCACTCAACTTGATCCAATGGTCAAGAATTCTCTCAGAGCAGATCAATGATCAGGGATGATCATGGGGTCCTTAACTAGCACGACGTTTAAAACTATCATCAAGTTCTACAATGGAAAATTCGTGTTTGGCAGTGGAACTGATGCCAACTGTATATCTTATTGGCGAGTGGCCATGGATGGTCGGTGTAGATTGCAGAACCATAACTTGCACGTGGTTTATCCCATTGCCCAAAATCTGTAATTGAATTTGTGTGATTGTTGGTGGATCAACCACAGTCATCAATATTTGAATCGATGAGATCTAACGGTCTAGACTAATTACGGTATTGGAAATAAGGTGTTGTTTATTTCTCCCTTCGTGCTTTGCAATCAATCCCTTTTCTTTATCTGGCACTTGCGTATCCAATATTCATGACTTGATCTGATCGTTGACCAGTCCTCCAATGGTCCTTCTCTTGTAATATGACGGTCTAGACTAATTGCAGGATTGGAATTAACGCGTTGTTTAATTATCCCTTCATGATCTGCAATCAATCCCTTCCCTTGATATAGAGCTTCTGTCTCCAATGGTCATGGCTTGATCTGATCATTGACCAGTCCTCCAATGGTCCTTCTCTTTATAACTCTCAGATATGACGATCCTGGTTTGTAATGCTCAGATCTGACATTCTTGTTTGTCCTTCAATCCTGATCACGTTTCTGCAATGTGCTTTCCCTTCTGAGATTCATGTGCATCATCTCTTCTGATATTTTGATATTTAGTCGATAACTCTCCTCAGATCTAGATAGATTCTACTGCATTTTTTTCATACCAACTCATCATTCTAACGTAATGACATTAGCTATTGACATCAATGAAAATACATCAATGGCACTATGTACAACACACAACAATTTCATTCTTAGTCTAGTGGTTATTCATATTGAAATTTCAAAGTGCCAACCCCAATTTTCTTACTATAATAAAAAAGGTATAGATCTTGAAAATTGAAGATTTGTATAAGAAAGTGTAAGTTTCCATTTGAGAAAACATGTCAATAAAACACACTGAGAAACATATCCCTAAAGTGCATAAGCATTACTTGAAAATGAAATTAACCTATGAAGAGATAAAGGAAAAATTAATTTCTCGGTTGAATGCTTTGAATGTCAGTGTTGATGAAGAGAACGATGAGTAAATTATTAGTTATTAGATCAACTATTCATTTTTATCTTCCTTTTTGGTGAATTGCAAAACTTCCCAAAAAAGGGATGCTTGGTGGTGGAAGGATCTTTGGACATTCAATGTATATACCACACTTTCAATGTGCATCCTAACTTAGATCAATATTTGAAGGCATAAAAATCCACTCAAAGGTTCAAAAATACAAGATTATGAATCATCCTCTAATTGAATAATCATGATGCTAGGGGCATTCACATGGTGTTATCCAAGAGAAATTATTTGTATGTGGCACAATGGTAATTTATTTATGAGTACAATTCTTATCGGTTTAATTTTAAAGTAGGATAATGTGGTGGGTAGGGGGGATTCCAAAATCTATGTTGATTTTATGGCTCTGTATCGCTTTTTCTAGTGTTCCTTAAAAGGTTCTAATCCAATTTTTTTATATCTAGAATCTCTATAAAAGAAGAGGAAAAGGGGAGAAATTGGATTTACAGAGAGAATTAATGATTCAATTATAGATATGTGAACGATGAGTCAACAAGGGAAGAGAGTGCAACAACGACTTATGCACTAGATCCAAAGATTCTTAAATGTGAAATAGAAGGTTTGTTGGGCCATACCTTTTCTCATACAGAATTACAAATGTGACATCACAAGTAGGTATTCTATTAATGACATGGGTTGCAAAAGCCACTACCTCTCCCCATAATGAAAGATTCATATTCTTGGACATAGCTATGCAATGAACCATCTCCATGATAGCCCTATTATTTTTTCTTTCTACTCCATTTCCTTGTGGATTTTAAGGAACACTGGTTTGCTCGGAATATTTCTTAAGATATGAGAAATGACATACTTTTCATTATCTTCATGTTTCTTTGTTTTCTTACTATATTAAGAAAGGTATAGGGCCTAGAACTTTGAATATTTGTATAAAAAAGTGTAAGTTTCTGTTCGAGCAAACTTGTCAATCAAACACATTGAAAAACATCTCCCTAAATTATAGAAGTATTACTTGACAATGAAACTAACCTATGAAGAGACAAAGGAAAAATTAATTGCTTGATTGAACACTTTGAATGTCAGTGTTGACGAAGAGAATGATGAGTAAATTATTAAGTTATTAGATCAACTATCCATTTGTCTCTTCCTTTTTTGTGAATTACATAACTTTCCAAAAAGGGGATGCTTGGTGGTGGAAGGATTTGTGTACTTTCAATGTGCATCTTAGGTTAGATCAATATTTGAAGGAATAAAATTCCCTTCAAAGGTTCAAAATCAACTAGGGCACCAAAAGAAGAAGAGGACACCCTTAAATGGTCCAAGAATAAGGGGACATGAGAATATACAGTCAATATAGGTTTTGCAATTAGAATAGAAGAGTTGGAATGGTGACAAATTTTGGTGGTGGAGGTATGTATGGAAGCTACAATGTCCACTAAAATCTAGAAATGTAATTTGGTTGGTATTGGAAAATAAATTAATTACTTGGGACAATAGGTAGAAGAGGAATTGAGTGGGGCCTAACATATGTATTATGCATAAATTAGGTGAAGAATCAGTAATAATTTGTTCCATGGATGATTTTAGGGGCTAAATTTCGCTCATGGGCTAATTTTCCATGGTTTTTCCAAAAAAGAGATTCGCTATTTTAAAAATGATTCACCCAAATTCTATAGGATAAAATTATTTAATCTTAAAAATCGCCAAAATTTTATAAAAACTATATAAAATCCTTATAAATTTGAATATTTTTACAAAAATATCGCCAAACATTTATAGTTGGCATATGAAGGAATAGTAAGATTCGCTAAGGTTTCTAAATTTTAAAACAAATTTCCATCCTTAAAATCATCCCTGATTTGTTCATGTCTTTCTTTTTTTCTAGAGTTGTTTGGTTGGAGTTTACATGGGAATTAAGAGTGAAGGGGAAATGAGATATTGGGACCTTAGAAGGATCCACTCTAGAATGAGTAATTTATAAATTTGTTACTCCACAAAGGGCTTTACCTTGCATGTTTACTTATGGAATTTGGAAAACCTAGAATCAAATTTCAAGATTTGGATTTTACACCAATTCAAGTGATCCAGGTGGATATCGATGGCCGCCCACCTTTTCCAACTGGCTCAAAAAAGTTTTCTGACAATTTTGGCAATTTACTATTTTTAGCAGTTTTAACTTATGGGGCCATTTTGAGGGCCTAAATGAAGGTTTTTCAGGATCGAGATTATCAATGATAACAAAAGGAATGATTGAGCCCCCAAAATGAATATTCTTGATGATACCTTTCTGACGAGCTATCATACGCCTAAAACGGAGATCGTATGAAAGAGTTACGACCCCAGGAAGTTGATGTACTAACTTACCCAGACGGGGCCCACATGACTTTTGGCGCGTCATCTCCTAGGGTTAGGTTTTTGGATGTCTAGGGTTTTTGAAATTATTGTTTATTGTAAAAAGGCCTTTAGAGACTCATTGTAATTATCTTCTTGCGAATGAGCATAGTCGTCACGTCTCTTCTCAGAGATAAGTCGCAACCATTCCAACAAGATTGTTTCCACTGCATTTTACAGTTTCAGCTTATTTCCTTATTGAATAGAAAACCAATTTTACTATATATCTGTTATTTTGTGTTAAACATCTATTAATATTATGTAGTCATTTCATTCTACTCATAAAATCTAGATCAGTGGTATCAGAGCGGTCTTCTCCTTGTCGTCTTAATGCATGTCCCCAACTAGGTCGGAGTACAAAGAGTTGGGTCTCGAGCTTGTTTCTCTTGAGGAAAAGTGCTCTCACATGCCTAAGAGACCTCTCATGGCAGGAGAAAAGAAAGATGATGCGACAGGAGATCCTTTCAAACTGTTGATTGAGGATTCCCTCATGCAACAAAGGAACGAGATGATGGATAGTTTTGCGCAAATCCTTCGACGACTACCAACAGGCGACGCATATTCTTTGAGCGGAGGTGCCACCTCATTCAAGGTACAACTAAACTTCAATATTCCTATATTTTAAGGTTAATAGATGCAGATGTTGTAGACAAGTGGTTGAATCTACTAGAAGGGTATTTTTCTGTCCATAACTTTTCGAATAGAGAAAATATTACTTTTGCGCTCCTCAAAGTCATTCCCCATCTCAAAGATTGGTGGGAAACTTTCTGTGAGCAAAAGGAAATAGATGAACCCTCATTATTTACAGTCACAACCACCTGGGAATCCTTCAAGGATGATATTAAGGAATAATACTACCATGTTGAAAGTTATGATGATTGTATACCAAATGGACCACACTGCGGCAAGAAAGAGACCAAGTAGTGCCAGATTTCACAAATATCTTCCATACCTTGTGCACTAAGCTGGGTATCAAATATTTGGAGTGACATCTATTTCTCAATTATTGTGGTTCTCTTCATAGATACATCCAGATCGAAATGGAATTTCTGAACATCTCATCCTTGGGTGCAACCTACCAATATGTTGTCAAAATCGAGCAGAAGCTCAAACAAAAGACGCGACAATTTGGGCCTGGGAACCCCTCACAACAAAAGCCAAGAAAAGGCAGCCCCAACCCACAAAAAAAAGGACAGAGAAAATATATACAATATCAGGACAACCAATCCAATCCGCAAACAAATAAGGACAGTGAAAAGACAAAGAAAGATACCGAGAAGTGGTGCAACTTCCACAAGAGCCCTTGGCATAAAACTATTGACTATCGCTCAAAATAGTCGCTAGTGGCTGAAGTGAAAGCCTCTAAATCAGATGCAGGTTCTGACTCTGATCTACAACCAGAAAGGGGAAGACAGATCATTGACACGGAACCCAGTGCCACCGTTGCTTCCACCAAGATCCAATATGGTGAACCAGATGAGCCAGAAGAAGGAGAACACCTCTTCCATTCACATATGTGGGTAAAAGGCACCCCACTACACTTCATCGTTGATAGTGATAGCCAGAAGAACCTCATCTCAGTAGAGTTCGTCAAGCAACTGGCCCTGATGACAATGCCTCACCCACAACCCTACACGATTGGATGGCTCCGCCAAGGAAGTGATCTCCATTTCAACCAACAGTGTCAACTGTCATATGACATCAAGCCCTTCAAAGATGAGGTATTTTGTGATGTTAATCCTCTCAAAGTTTTTGATGTTCTTTTGGGCCAACCTTATTTATGGAAACATCATGTTATATATGAGTCTAGGCCTCGTAGTGTTATTATTACTTTGAACAGGAAATTGTACAGGATACCTGAGGCAGTCCCACCTAGTGTTATTTCCTTGATCTCTGCTAAGAAATTCGGGAAGGTCATCTCTTAGAAGGGGAAGTTTGTGTTCTTCATGATCCACTCTTGATGCAGGAGCATCACCAACACATCAAGCGAGCCAGCGCGGAAGCGGAGGACAGCTGGACAAGCCAGCCAAAATAAATTTGAATTTTCAATAAAGTTGATGCGCCAATGCATAAATGAGATCATTGAATGAAAGAGGCTTTGTATATTATAATGGACCTTGAGCCTTTACGCTCTTGTCATTTAGTAGATAGAAGGCATTTAAAATAGTTAATAATGGTAGATAGGAACTTAATTCTAGATTTGATAGCTTTAGAGCGTAAGAGGGAAAACGGATATAGACACCCTCATTGTATCATTGTAACATAATTCATAAGTAGAAGAGAAGAGCATGCAGAGAATTGTATGAAGAACACCCATGTATAGATATTTGAATTAATAGAAGAACTTTGATTCAAATTCAGGGTTTGTGTTGTTCTCTATGTATTTTTTATGTTGATATGCTCATGAATGTTTGCTTCCTATCATGCAATTGCTTTTATATGTTGTGTATGTGATTTCATGGTTGAATTGAAGTCTGAGAGGGAGATGGAATGAGTTTCAATTGTTTCTCTAATTGAGTCAGAGGATTCCTGCAAGGAGTGCAGTCGAATTGTCCGCAAGGTGTGCATTGACAGAGGGGTTCAAATAAGAGGTAGCTTTTGTTCTCATTTCCTCAAAGGTGAAATTGGGCATAGGAGCCATGCAAGGAGTGCACAGGACAGGGAAAAGCCTGAGGGTTGTGAACCTGAGTGAAGCTTTGAAGGACTGCTACTGCAGGAGTGCGCAGAGTCGAAGACTCAACACTTAGTCGTGATTGAATATTTTCCACAAGGAGTGTGAGAAAGAAGTTTCCTTGGAAGACTTGAAGTTGTGGGAAAAGCTCAAGAGAGGTAGGCCTTCAAATTCGTTGAAGGAAAGTGCAAGGGAGATGCTATTGGAAGTTCGTAAGAAGTGTCGTAGGCTTGCTAGCAGGTAGACGAGTTTCATGGAGAGGAACGCAATCGTTTCACAGAATCATCAAAGGAAGAACGGATGGTCGAAATCCTCTGAGGAGATTTTGCGAAGTTCCGAGGGCTGTTGGATCTTGCAGAGGTGCAAGGAGGTTACGGCGAGAACGTCTGAAGGTTTAAAGCTCAGGAGGGGCAGAGCCATTGATACGAGCCATAAGGACCATCAGATCTACACGTGATATCGTGTATCGGGAATTCACAAGTCGAAGCTCCAAGTTGTTGCAACGAGAATTGTGATATCACGATCCGCAATATCTCGATGAGCCCTAAGCCGCCCATCATTGAGGACGCGTGTCAGGAGATCCAAGGAAGTCGGGGTTCAGAGAATCGGGGTTTTTGAGGACAGAGTATTCTTGCAGCTCGGAGTCGCGAAACACAATATCTTGACAGGAGAGTTGGGTGGGACACAACAGGAGTTAGTGGAGGACAGGTGGCGTACCATATCGGGGATTAGGGAAAACCAAGTCCTGAATCCATTGACATCAGGATTCGCAATCCCGTGAATTTCAAAATCCCAATAGAAGTGACGAGGAGTTGAAGAGACAGCTCACGCATGCATCAAAGTTTCATTTCCTTGGGTATCGGGAGTCGTAAAATCATAGTGCTCGATATCGCGAGTAGCGATATCCCGATAAGGAAAAATCCTGACAAAGCAGAAGTCCCGATAGGGGAAGATAAAGTCAGCGTTGACTGGCCATCGGGTCTCAGGGATTTGAGAGCCTAGTGATCGATAGTGAACTTGTGAAGCCGCGAGCTCGGATCCTCCGATAAGTAGAGAAAGGGGGATCACATGAAGAATTCTGTGGGTAAAGAATTATCGATAGGGAATTAGAAGAACCTTGGTGTTCTTCGGGCCAAGGAAAGAGAAGATCCTGTTGAGAAGGCGTGCCTCCAGGTGCAGCTGCATCAGTTGTGGTATCAGAGCACAGAAAGACTCTTTGCTTTCTGTAGCAGAGAAGAGGGGAATTCACCATGCCGCCAAGGAGAGACAAACAATCACCCGATCCAGAGGATAGGGAGGTGCCATGAAGAGGCAAGCAGGTAACAAATCCAGAAATGGAGAGGCAAATGCGTGATCTCCGAGCAAGACTTGAAGATATGGAGACAACGCAGAGATGCACAGCTAGTACAAGGGATCTCAGCGATTCTGAGAGTGAAGTTGAATCTGAACGCGAAGAGGAAGTTGCAGTCGAGGACGCAACAAATGAATGTCTAATCAAAGCTATTACACGGATGGGTGCAAAGGCAAAGATGGACATTCCATTTTATGAGGGGAATCTGGATGCAGAGGAGCTACTAGATTGGATTAGAGCTCTTGACACCTACTTCGACTATGAAGATGTTGAAGAGGATAAGAAACTCAAGCATGTTGTTACACACTTGAAGGGACATGCAACATTGTGGTGGGACGAGCTACAAGCAGATAGACGCTGCAAAGGTAAGTAGAAAATTAAAAGCTGGGATCGAATGATTGCAAAGATGAAGGCAAAGGTCATCCCGAGAGATTATCAAATCACTCTGTTCAGGAGGATGCAGAACCTAAGATAGAAGATGATGACAGTCAAGGAATACACTGAGGAATTCTATCGACTGAACATCAGAGCAGGTCATTGGGAGAGCGATGATGAGAAGGTTGCCAGTATCTAAATGGTCTGAGATACAACATTCAGGATGAATTGAGCATGGTAACCATCTGAACTGTGGAGGATGCTTATCAAATGGCTCTGAAAGTTGAAGAGAAGCTGAGCCATAAGAAAGGTCAGCAAGGGCGAGGCAGAAGTCAGCTCAGAGGCAAAGCAGTTGCCCAAGATAAATACCAGAAGCCCAAGAAGGAATGGAAGAAACCTCAGGGTAAAGTGGAAAGAGGTGGAACCTCACAGCAAGGCTAGCATGATGAACAGAGAGGGCAGGATAATGAGTAGAGAGAAGGATACACTAATGTAAACACTTTTCCTCATACTAGAGGTAGAGGAAGAGCAAGAGATGGAGTCATCACATGCTTCACATGTGGAAAGAATGGGAACAGGTCATTCGAGTGTCCAGAGAAAAAGAAGGACATTGGAGAAGCTCACATCACCGAGGCGCAGAGGCATGATGTTGAGGCCGAAGACGCTGAAGGCGAAAGATCACTCATGATGCGTAAAGTCCTTTTGACACCGGAGAAGGAGGTGGAAATTTCAGTCCAAAGGACCAGACTTTTTAGAACTGCTTGCAAGACCAAGGACAGGGTGTGCAAGGTCATCGTAGACAGTGGTAGCATGGATAATCTCGTATCCACAGAGATGGTAGAGAAGCTGGAGCTGGAGATGACTGATCACCCGAGCCCATATAGAGTTTCGTGGCTACAAAAAGGACTCTGGGTAGCTATTACTAAACAATGCTTGGTTGAATTCAAGATAGGAGGGTACAATGATAAGATTTTATGTGATGTTATTCCCATGGATGTATGTCATTTATTGCTGGGTAGACCATGGCAATATGACAAAAATGTGATTCATGATGGGAGAATGAACACATATACCCTGGAGAAGAATGGGAGAACCCATATGTTGCTTCCAATAAAGGATAAAGAGGTGAAGCCGAAAGTAAGCAACACAGTACTTCTCATGAGTGGGAAGGAACTTCTTACAGAGGTGAAGAAGAAAGAAGATCCACAATTCTTTGTTGTCAGGAAGCTGAGGATTGTTCTAACTAGCACGAGAGTGGATGATTTATCGGATGAAGTTCAGGAACTGTTGGAAGAGTTCGCTGACATCATAGTGGATGAATTACCTTGTTTATTGCCACCGATGAGGAGTGTGAGTTATCACATTGATCTCATACCAGGAGCTAGTTTTCCAAACAAAGCCGCGTACAGGTTGACGCCGCAAGAAAATGAAGAGGTCAAGAAGCAGGTCCAGGAGCTATTGGACAAAGGGTTAGTGAGGGAAAGCTTGAGTCCGTGTGTTGTTCCAATAGTACTCAGTCCAAAGAAGGATGGAGGTTGGAGAATGTGTACCGACTCAAGGGTGATCAACAAGATAACCATTAGGTACAGGTTTCCATTACCGAGGATGGATGATCTGATGGATTGCCTGAGTGGAGCAAGGTACTTTTCAAAGATTGATTTGAGAAGCGGGTATCACCAGATTCGCATGAGGGAAGGTGACAAATGGAATATGGCCTTCAAAACCAATGAAGGACTATATGAATGGCTAGTTATGCCGTTTGGCTTGACAAATGCACCAAGTACCTTTATAAGGTTGATGAATGAAGTCTTGAGGGAATTCATCGGGAAGTTCGTCATCGTGTATTTGGATGACATATTGATTTATAGTAAATCAACAATGGAGCATCTGAAGCATTTAGTTACAGTGATGAGGAAGCTACAATAGGAGAAGTTGTTGATTAATATGAAGAAATCCTCATTCATGAAGACAAAGCTCATTTACTTGGGGTTTGTCATATCGGCGAATGAGTTGAGGATGGATCCGGATAAGGTGGAAGTGATCAAGAATTGGCCATCATCGAGAAACATATTTGAGGTGAGAAGTTTTCATGGACTGGCTAGTTTCTACCGAAAATTCATCAGGAATTTCAGTGGGATTAGCGCAACGATGATGGATACAGTGAAGAAGCAACATAAATCTTTTCACTGGACAGAAGAGGATGAGAAGAGATTCAATCTATTGAAGTGGAAGATCACGGAAAAACCAGTGTTGGTGTTGCCGGATTTCCTGAAGACATTTCAGGTGAAATGTGATGCAAGTGGGTTTGCCATAGGAGCAGTCTTGAGCCAGGAAGACAGACTGATTGCATATTTCAGTGAGAAGCTGGATGAGGCAAAACTGAAATACTCCACGTATGATAAAGAGTTTTATGCTATCATATAGGCACTGAAGAACTGGAGGCATTACTTGATCCCAAAAGAATTTGTATTGTACAGTGATAATCATGCATTGCAGTTTGTGACTCGACAGGAGAAGTTGAATCAGAAACATGCCAAATGGGTAGAGTATATGCATAATTTCACATTTGTGATTAAGCATATTTCGGGTACTGCTAACAAAGTGGCTAATTCTTTGAGCAGGAAGTGTTTGCTGTTGCAGGAGTTCCAAGTCAAAACATTCGGTTTTGAAAATCTCAGGGACATGTATGTAGGAGATGCAGATTTTGCAGAAGCATATGAAGCAGCTGAGAATCTAGTTCTCAGAGATAGGAGTCCTTGGATAAATTATATGATCCAAGAGGGATTACTATTCAGAGGAAATCAACTGTGTATTCTGAATTGCTCCATGAGGGAGAACTTATTGAAGGAGAAGCACAGTGGTGGATTAGTAGGACACTTTGGCCATGACAAAACCTTCACAAAGCTGAATGAATCATACTTTTGGCTGAGAATGCGAGCAGATGTCAAGAGATTCGTTGACAGATGTCGAGTTTTCCAGCATTCGAAGGGAAGAAGCAGAATGCAGGTTTCTATCATCCATTGCCCATACCAGAGAGGCTGTGGGAGGCGATAAGCATGGATTTCATGTTGGGATTTCCAAGGATGCAAAGAGGATTTGATTCAGTTTTTGTGGTAGTGGATAGGTTTTCCAAGATGGCACATTTTATCCCATGCTTGAAAACCAGTGATGCAACTCACATCGCAAATCTATTCTTCAAAGAGGTCATTCGACTTCATGGATTGTCGAAAAGTATAGTTTCAGACAGGGATACAAAGTTTGTGGGACATTTCTGGAGGACTTTGTGGAAGAAGTTAGGAACCTGTTATCTCTCCAAGAAACCCTTTGTGGTTGCAGACCAAAGGTGCTTGGTAACTTAAGAAATGAATATTTTTATATTTTTAAAAGGTGGATCAATGGGACAACTCAATACATCTTATGGCATTCAAACGTGAAAATGATAAACAAATAGAC
>ML778352.1:94911-123001 GCA_009831015.1 Picea engelmannii
GTTCGCCTAAACCACCGAAAGTCAAAATTTCCAGCAAAAAATGCCTTTGGTAAAAATCAATTTTCTCAGTCATAGAATATCCGTTTCGCACATTCCAATAGTCGATCGACATCTACAGATCGTAAGATTTCCAATGGTACAATAAGATTTGGATTTGGTGCTAGGGAAGCTAGTGAAAATTTCCCTTCAATATTAGGCATATTTCCTTCAAAAATGCCGGTGCGTTTTTGAGAGTTAACAGAACCAATTTGATGTTTAGTTCTGCTTATCATCCTTAGACAGACGGGCAAACAGAAGTGGTGAACAGGAGTCTGGGAGACTTACTGAGAAGCTTGGTGATGGAGCACCATACCAGTTGGGACAACATATTGCCACAGGCAGAGTTTGCATATAATGACTCTGTGAACCGGAGCACAGGAAAAAATCCATTCCAGGTTGTATATGGAATACAGCCGAGAGGAGTTTCTAAATTAAGGGATTCAGAACAAACTGCTACTAGCAGTGCTAGTGTAGAAGAATTTGCTGAAGCGATGAGATAACTTCACGGCCAGGTGAAGCAGTGACCGAAAAATTCAAACCAGGAATATAAGCACAGAGCTGATCAACATCGAAGACAACCTCATTTTGAGGTTGGTGATCTAGTTCTGGCACATTTAAGGAAGGAAAGGTTCCCAAGGGGAACATACAATAAATTAAAGATGAAGAAAATTGGACCATGCAAGGTCTTGAGAAAATTTGAAGAAAATGCTTATGATATCGAGTTGCCAGATGGCATCGGGATATCTCTGATATTCAATGTCGCAAATTTATACCCATACCGGGCTGGAGAAGTAGAGACTGGAACTGACGAGCCAGTAATCCAGTGGATGAAACAAATGCCAATTGTAGAGAAACCGTAGATGGAATGCATACTGGACAAGACAGTGGGTAAAAAGACCAGAAGGAAAGAATACTATGAGTATCTGGTCAAATGGAAGGGCCATCCAGTGGAAGATGCCAGCTGGGAGACTGAAGCAAATATTTTGAAGCATGAACAGACCGTTCTGGAGCTCATGGACAGGAGCCCATGAAATTTTTCAAGCGAGGGAGTATGATGCAGGAGCATATCCAACACATCAAGCGAGCCAGCACGGAAGCGGAGGACAGCTGGACAAGCCAGCCAAAATATTTTTGAATTTTCAATAAAGTTGATGTGCCAATGCATAAATGAGATCATTGAATGAAAGCGCCTTTGTATATTGTAATGGATCTTGAGCCTTTAAGATCTCATCCTTTAGTAGATAGACGACATTTAAAATAGTTAATGATGGTAGATAGGAACTTAATACTAGATTTGATAGCTTTAGAGCGCAAGAGGGAAAACGGATATAGACACCCTCATTGTATCATTGTAACATAATTCAGAAGCAGAAGAGAAGAGCATGCAAAGAATTGTATGAAGAACACCCATGTACAAATATTTGAATTAATAGAAGAACTTTGATTCAAATTCATGGTTTGTGTTGTTCTCTGTGTATTTTTGATGTTGATATGCTCATGAATGTTTTCTTCCTGTCATACAATTTCTTTTATATGTTGTGTATGTGATTTCATGGTTGAATTGAAGTCTGAGAGGGAGATGGAATGAGTTTCAATTGTTTCTCTAATTGAGTCAGAGGATTCTTGCAAGGAGTGCAGTCGAATTGTCCGCAAGGAGTGCGTTGACAGAGGGGTTCAAATAAGAGGTAGCTTTTGTTCTCATTTCCTCAAAGGTGTAGTTGGGCACAGGAGCCATGCAAGGAGTGCGCAGGCCAGGGAAAATCCTTAGGGTTGCGAATCTGAGTGAAGCTTTGAAGGACTGCTGCTGCAAGAGTGCGCAGAGTTGAAGACTTCAACACTTAGCCGTGATTGAAGATTTGCCACAAGGAGTGTGGGCAAGAAGTTTCCTTGGAAGACTTGAAGTTGCGAGAAATTCTCAGGAGAGGTAGGCCTTCAAATTCATTGAAGGAAAGAGCAAGGGAGCTGCTATTGGAAGTTCATAAGAAGCATCACATGCTTGCTAGCAGGCGGACGAGTTTCGTGGAGAGGAATGCAATAGTTTCACAGAATCATCAAAGGAAGAATGGACGGTCGAAATCCTCTGAGGAGATTTCGCGAAGTTCCGAGGGCTGTTGGATCTTGCAGAGGTGCAAGGAGGTTACAGCGAGAACGTCTGAAGGTTTAAAGCTCAGGAGGGGTAGAGCTATCGATCCGAGCCACAAGGACCGTTGGATCTACACATGATATCGTGTATCGAGAATTTGTGAGTCGAAGCTCCAAGTTGTTGCAATGAGAATTGAGATATCGCAATCCACGATATCCCGACGGGCCCTGAGCCGCCCATCATTGAGGATGCATGTCAGGAGATCCAAGGAAGTTGGGGTTCAGAGAATCAGGGTTTTCGAGGATAGATTATTCTTGCAGCTCGGAGTCATGAAATGCGATATCCCAACAGGAGAGTTGGGTGGGCCACAACAGGAGTTAGTGGAGGACAGGTGGTATACCATATCGGGGATTGGGGAAAACCAAGTCCCGAATCCATTGACATCAGGATTCGCAATCCCATGAATTCTAAAATCCTGATAGAAGTGATGAGGAGTTGAAGAGACAGCTCACGCGTGCATCGGAGTTTCGTTGCCTCGGGTATTGGGAGTCGGCAAATCATAGTGCTTGATATCACGAGTAGCGATATTCCGATAAGGAAAAATCCTGACAAAGTAGAAGTCCCGATAGGGGAAGATAAATTCAGCGTTGACTGGCCATCGGGTCTCGAGGATTTGAGAGCCTAGTGATCGATAGTAAACTTGTGAAGCTGGGAGTTCCGATCCTCTGATAAGTAGAGAAAGGGGGATCGCGTGAAGAATTCTGTGGGTAAAGAATTCCCGATAGGGAATTAGAAGAACCTTGGTGTTCTTCGGGCCAAGGAAATAGAATATCATGTTGAGCGAAAGTGCCTATGGGTGCGGCTGCGTCAACTCTCAGAATAAGTGAAAGATCATATCCACATTCAGTGTATTTGCGTCCAACCTCTCCACATAGTAGAAGCAAGTAGATAAGGTCATGGAAGAATACTCAGATATCTTCTCCTCACCTACCAGGGTACCTCTGCACTTCCAAGTCAAGCACCCCATCGATTTGACCCCCATCACACCACTTCCCAATGGGACAGTCTATCACCACTCTCTGTTAGAGAATGAGGAGATCAAGTGATAGATCCAAGAACTTCTCCACAAGGGGAACCTCTGTCCCAGCTCATCACCTTGCGGGATCCCAATCATGTTGGTACAAAAGAAAGATGGAACTTGACGACTCTGCATTGATAACCAGACTTTAAATAAAATCACAGTCATAAACCAGTACCCAATTCCCCAAATTGACGACCTCCTTGATCAACTCACGGGGGGAAAATACTTCTGTAAGATTGATCTGAAGTATGGCTACCACCAAGTCTCGATAGAACATACAGATGTATGGAAAACCACCTTCAAGTCAAAGGAAGGCCTTTTTGAATGGTTGTTCATGCCCTTTGGTTTGACAAATGCTCCAGCCAATTTCATGAGGATGATCGATGATATCGTGTGACCATTCACCAATAATTTTGTAGTGGTGTATCTAGATGACATTCTCATTTACAACAAGACTTTGGCCGAACACTTGTAGCATATTCAACAAGTTTTGCACACCCTACAATAGCACAAGATATACACCAACTTGGAAAAATGCTCCTTTGGCATGGAAAGGGTCCATTACCTGGGCTACATCATTGATCATCATGGAATACATGTAGATCCAACCAAGATCCAAGTCATCCGTGACTAGCCAAGCCCAACCACACTCACTGATCTTCAGAGCTTCTTGGGCCTTGGCCATTTACACCCAGGTTCATGTTGGGGTTCTCCCATATTGCATGGGCCCTTAGCCAAATAACAAGGGGTGGTGGTAAGGTGAAATTTGTGTGGGTGTTGTAGGAAAATCTCCCTGCGCACAGGTAGATCTCCTCTTGAGAGCTAGACACTTAACTCTTAAGATAGAAGGTGCTTAACATGGACACTGACTTCTTTTTAGATCTAGATAAACTAATGTGTGAGGAGGAAGGAGAAAAGAAGTACCTTTTTACCGGTGTTTGTCCTTGCATAGTCTGAGTTGAGCTCCAATCTTAAACTCCTCGACAAGATCTGTAGACAAACAAAGATACAACCAGCTTCCTACTCTACTGAGATTAGCTCGAAAAAAACCTATCTATTAGAGACAAGTTCATGTGAGATCAAACACAGACTTGAAAGAAACAGGCCAAGCATATTATATTAATGAGAAAAAAGTGTTACTTACAACCATGGATGTAGTACAACAGCTTCACCAAGATCTCCTTGTCCAAACCCTTGCTTAAATAGTCCACACACAGAATGTTGATGCTCCAAATGACATACCACTCATGAGATCATAAGTTTGGTATAATTCTCAATCTCCATTCCCCCCTTCCTCCATGGAAATTCCTCATTATATAAGATTTGGATACTTAACCACCATGGAGAGGATCTCTCATCAGATCCACTAAGAAAGGGATCTCTAAGATATTTAGGGAGAAAATATCTCTCAAGGATTTTAAGGAGGGAATATTTCAACCATCCATGAGATCCTCCACCTTCCCTAAAAAATAGGAAACCAAATGTGAGGTGGATTCTCACACTTAATTACTTTCTTTTATATGAATATTAATAATAATTCATGTGCACTTGATTCTCACACTTAATCCATTTCTTTTCCATGAATATTAATACTAATTCATGTGTACTTAGTATTTTTGCCTTCATGTAATATATCCCTCCTCCACATTGACTAGGGATTGTGACATAGGTTATTCCATGGTGTCAAGGTGTATGCAACACTTATACGACACTTTACGACAATTAGGGCAAGGTATCTAGGTGTGCAAATTTCATGTGTAACAAAATGCCCCGTAAAGTGTGAGGTCAGAAGAGAGAATGATGGCCAAAACACTTTACAAATCTTTAAAGCAAGGGTGTTGACTCAAAGAACCTGGTAGAAGCTGCACACAAAACATACAATAAATATTATGACATGTTTCAAACCCAAGGCAGGCATACCTATGCTTGGGTGATCAAGACTTGCAAGATATGGCCGCCATAAAATACACTGCGGATCCATAATTATATTGATAAAAGGTATATCCACATATGATATAGTGTGGATCTATACTCCTATGACCTGAATTGATTGTAGCCATGAAGAATACATAGTGGATCTACGAGATGACAAGACATAGCCACGACCAATACAAAGTGGATCTATGTGACAGTATATGTGTCATTGTTTAAGAGAAACTCCATTGCAACCTAGGAAAAGTACATATTAGACTGATCACTCAACCTAAGGTCTTCTTACCGATATCGATGTAGTATGAATCTAACCATGTGAATAGATGTCCTGATGTCGAACATGGCAGAAACCACTTGATTACTGGTCAATGATGTAAACCATTAATAAGCGCGAGGGAAATCACCATTGATGTCAATGATTCCCAAGGTACCATAGTACATTCCAATGAATGTGAATGGATGAACTGAAGTTGAACATACATGGAATCATCCGATCAGAGGTCAATGATGTAAACCCACTGTCGAATGTGAGGATGCCTGCCATTGAGGCATGCAGGTCCCAAAGTACTAACTGGTTTCTAAGTCTAGTTCCTGGATAATGTGTTGAAGTCGACAGGAATAGACTCATCGAAGGAGGGCCTTGATGTATCCCCCATCAATGAAATGAAACAGAAACAAATATGTAATTGGTAGATCAAATGAACATGGACTGACACAAGTATTTGTGATGGTTGACTCTTGAGGCGGATAGTTCCCTTGAACACTGAGGCACAACAACATAAACATGACATGGACCAAAACATGATGATACAGTGGATACTATGACTTTCATCGGGTGACCCAAAGGAGTAATAAAAAATTAGAGGATTGTTTCACCGCAGAGGTTCAGCAGATTAATATGTGTGCAAAGACAAAGTGTCATGTTCAAGGGTGACTCTAAGAGTTACAGGTAATGTTCTCAAAAACTGCTTGGCTTGCTTCCTTCAATTTTTCCCCCATCCAGATAGATGAGTACCTCTTTGTAATTTAATGAGCTTGAGGAGGGTAACACATGCTCAATATAACTCACCTTCGGTAAGTCCATCTTCCTTTGTTTAACGAAATGGAAGAAGTAAGGTTTCAATCCCATATGGGCATGTTGATGTTTGTTTAATGAGTCCAAAGATAGAAAACTCGAAGGTTTTTCATGATTATAGAGTCTGGAAAAACACTTAAAAGAGAACTCGCTCAGTTCCTTTTTCATAAAGTAGTCTGATGAGACCGTAAAAGAGATAAACTATTGCTCAATAGACATTTTCTTCAAATGCTTTAATGAGCGTGAAGAGAACAAGGTCGCTCGACAATCTTTTCATGTTTAGAGAGTCTGAAAAGAACTTAAAGATGACTCCAATGTTGTCCTTTTTCGTAATGTTAGTCTCGCGAGGCCGAAAAAGAGATAAATTATCACTCGAAAGATGCCCTTTCAAACCTTTTAACAAGTGGGAAAGGAAGCAAGATCACTCGACAATATTTTCATGTTTAGAGAGTCTGAAAAGAGCTTAAAGGAGATTCCAGGGGATTCCTTTTTCATGTATCCATACAAGTCTGAAAAAGAGATAAAATTTTACCTGGATGCATTCTCTTGTATTTACGAGCACAAGAAAGAACAAAGACTAAGCTTGGTATGCCCCCATCTTGAAAAGCTAGTGGATTAACTCCAGAATGGTCATCAAAGGCTGGAGACATTCCCTCCAACCTTCAATTCATTCATCGAATTTGAGGTTGTCACCAATTTCTCTACTAAATGAGAAAAAGGAGAAGGGTGGATGAAAAGAAGGTTCAAGAGAGATGACTGTTTCATTTTTTAACGAGATTGATATAGGAAAAGAACTATGCTCAGGGTTCCAGGTTCGATCCCCAGATTACTATTTCATTTTTTAACAATCTTGCCATAGAGAGGAAAACTATGCTCAAAGCCTCTGTTTCATTTTTTAGTGAGCTTGCTACAGAGAAGAGAAACTATGCTCGTGTCCTCTGTTTCATTTTTTAACGAGATTTCTACAGAGAAGAGAAACTATGCTCATACACTCTTCTTGATCATGGCTTCCAAGAGAATAATGCTCTGGAAGGACACCATGTCGAGGGACAAAAATCATTCATGGATTCCAAGAGATCTTCACTGGATGGAAGAACAATACTCTGGAAAGAACACATGTCGAGGGCCGTGACAGGGGTAAGGAGATCAGGCTCCAATAGCCCTACCGAAGAGATCACCATGTCAACTACCAGATCCAAATCAGTGAAAGTTGAAGTCATTGGAGACAACACCACATAATTAACATGCGGCGGGGGCGATACTGTTTGCATATGAGAACCATTTAGGGAGTTAATCCAGTCAGGACTGATGAATGAAAGTTGGTTAATAGTCATAATTCTTCCATCGTGAGGGAAATATATCACATGAAAAAGAGTGGACACAATATCTTTCATGGAATAGACATAATCCCGCCCAAGGAGTAAAGAGAAATCCAAGGGGTCTCAGACTACCATGACATTAATAAAGACAGTTTTCCCTCCCAAAGTTACGGGAAACTACGGAAGGGTCCCTAAAGGTTGACTATTTCTTCTGTTAAAAGCTAATAGATTCTGTGTAACCGGCGCAAGCTGCGGACAACCCAAAGTGTACCAAGCAACAAAAGACAAAATACTAACGGACGCACCTTCATCTATCAACATTTGAGGAATGTCATGACCACAAGCCTGTACTATAATCTGGAAAGGAATGTGAGAGGGAAGACGAGGTCTAGTTAGTGCACCCCAATAAAAAAGGATGGTCTCATTACTTGGAGGGGGTTTCGCAGGAGAATGAGGAATGCCCCCCGGCATGGTAGATTCTGTATCAACAAGAAAAACGTGGGCAATATCAGGTTTACTCTCTAGAGGGAGAGTAGGATCGACCAATGGTGGACTTGGATAGACCACTTTGTCACTCTTCAGAGGAAGAGTGGGATTGACTGATGATGTAACCAAAGCAACCACTTTGGCACTCTTTGGATGAAGGGTGGGATTGACCGATGATGTAACTAGAGAAACCACTTTGACACTCCTCAGATGAAGGGTGGGACTAGCCGAGGAAGGGACTCGATCAACCACTTTGGCACTCGTCAAAGGAGGAGTGGTATCGACTGATGACAGAACCAGATCGACCACTTGGGTTTCATTCTCCAAGGGGAGAATGGGGTCGACGGGCAGAAATGGATCGACCGCTTTGGTGTCACTCTCTAATGAGAGAGTGGGGTCGACCGAGAATGAAAACGGATCGACCACTTGGGTTACACTCTTTTGATGAAGAGTGGGGTTGATTGATGACGGAACTGGATCAGCTACTTGGGCTTGTGGTTCAATCGAGGAGGAAACTAGATTGACCATCTGATCAACCGGATGGAACCAGATTGACTAGTCCATCAACTAACGATGGGTCAGGGGAAATCTTACGATAACCTTTTGGAAGTTAAAGTTTTTCCAAAAGAGAAGAAGCCTCATCCATTAATTATCACCTTTACATAACATGTAAGGGAACTTGACAATTTTCTTCTTCATACCAGCCTTTATGTCACTAGTTGACGGGGCATCACCAACATACCCAGTAGGGGTTGATGATGTTGAAGACCACATTTCTAAGACCTTGATAAGACTGGGGCAATCTCTCAGAAAATGGTCACCCTTACAACGACTGCAAGGGAATTTGGGTTTCGAATTCTTCATTTTAATCTTGTTGACCTCATCAACACTCCCAGTACTATTAAGAGTAAGTGGTTGCTTAGAGACAACATTTGATATTGTTGAGGCCTTGGTCCTTTTCAGACTCTTCTTCTTCTTCTCTTTTTGTTTCTTCTTCTTCTGATCAACCTGGCTACTTTCTTTAGAGATTTCACTAGTAAAGAAGGAGAAATACAAGGAGACTTAATGGGCGAAGAAGGAAAAAAATCGACGCGAGGTTGATGTGTGGGTGGTGTACTGACATCTAAAGTATTAGGTGGAGCTGAAATATTGGGAGGATTCGAGATCATCGGGGTGGGGACTAACCAAACTGGTAATCCAATGGTGAGTCCTAGAAGACCCAGTGTGGCAATATATGGAGGACCAAAGTTTCCAAAAGAAGGAAACATGTAAGGTTCCCCAGGAGAAGGGGTTCCTCCATTGGTACTCTCAGGATTCGATTCCATTAACACTAACTCGACCTAAGGTCTACTAGGTAAAACAACCAACACACGCTATGAATCTAAGAAGCAATCAATCAAACAAACCTTCCCATGATGAAACCACTAGTTAGTGATGAAATCCAACGTCGTGAGATCAAAATAGGAAGGGGCAAGGATAGAGTGGGTGGATCAGTTACTTTGGCAACCTGCTTAATGGACTTACACCTTGGTGCAAGATTCCACGTAGTAATTGTGGATTTACCCTCCAAGGAGCCCAAGTGAGTTTGACCAATGTCTGTTCCAGGTACAGTGAGACTTCCCTTCACCGTCACCTTGTGTAAGACCCTAAATATTGTGGCTACTAAGGTCACCAACTCGCAGTCAGCCCTTGGGTAGGTACAGTCGACAGTCCAGTCCGCACATAAGAGCAGGGTATCTAGCCCAAAATCAACTTGAAAGGCTTCCACTCAACATTGTGGGTATACCTTCAAGTGACCCCCATAATACGATTTGACTAATACAATCAGTCAAACCACGGAGGGATAATCTTCGTAGCTCTCCCGAGTGCAACCTCGTGTGTAACCCCTGTGTGAGAGGGGGATCCTAGAAATCCTATAAGAAAATTGGATTTCACTCTCCCTACCGCAAGATACTAAGTTTGTTTGATAGCTTTGGAAAATTATCCTTTCAACCTATTCCAAATCCCTACACCTTAAACTAATGTAGGTTTGCTAACAAAGATGTAAAAAGTCTGATAAATTTCAGTTAAGCATTGATTTTTAAGGCTGTTGTTACTCAAAAGGAAAATGGCGTGAACAATATGGTGTTTTGACTGACTCGAAATTTATGCAAAGAGATGAATATGAAATCTTTTCATTTCGATGAAAGCTATGATACGAGAAGGAGAAAGCATGCATCATTTCAGATGCACAATGTCCCAAAAATGCTCAAAAACATGCAATGATGCTACTTCAAATGCAAGCTAGTTTCACTACCTAAAAGCAAGAATGCATATATGTTATTTGTTTGATTATGATGTATATAGAAATTAAACACAAAACCTTCAATTCTCCATTACTTTCAATCAGGAGAAAGAGTCCTATGCAAATGCAAAAGACACGAAGAAAAAGGCTACAAACAAAGCACACACTCAATCTAGTGAGAAATGAAAGAAAAAAAAGAAGAACCTTGGTCTAAAAGGAACTCAATCAAGTATCCTAAAACCAACAAGCATCCAAGGAGTACAATAAGATGCAGAGAAGAATCAAAAAAGAGACAGGGAGAAAGAGAAAATACCCAAATTGTCCTGACAAAAAGAGTAGCTAGAAAGAGCAATTTTCACATTTCTGAAAAGGGTTTCAAGCTCCAATGAAGAAAAGAGGGAGTGATAAGCATCAAAAACCAATCCAAATAAATTCACAAACCATTCACAAATATTGGGTAAAGACTTCCACAAAACAGGTTGCAAAAAACTAATGAGAAAAAGGCAGAAAAACCCCAAGAAGGAGACTAGCGCTCCCCCAAAAGGGTACACAGAGCATTATAAAACTCCCTGAAGCACTATAGGGGAGTGCTTATGATAGACCAGATCTCTAATATGGCCTACAAGGGGGCGTTGGTCCTCCCAGAAGCTCAGAAAAAGAGCAAAAAAATTGCAAAACATTCACCCAGAATGCATAACAATTGGTGAAAATGTAAGTGAAGATGGGAGAAGGCTAATGGATCATAAAAAAACAAAAAAAGTTATCTAAAAGGTGATAAAATGGCAGGGAAAACCAAGGAAATACAACAGGATTCCTTCCCCAGCGGAGTCACCAATTTCTGTTGTAGGAAAATCTCCCTATGGACAGGTAGATCTCGTCTTGAGAGCTAGACTCTTAACTCTTACGACAGAAGGTGCTTAACATGGACACTGAATTCCTTTTAGATCTAGATAAACTAATGTGTGAGGAGGAAGGAGAAAAGAAGTACCTTTTTATCGGTGTTTGTCCCTGCACAGTCCGAGTTGAGCTCCAATCTTAAACTCCTCGACAAGCCCTGTAGACAAACAAAGATAAAACCAACTTCCTACTCTACTGAGATTATCTCGAAACAGACCTATCTATTAGAGACAAGTTCATGTGAGATCAAACATAGACTTGAAAGAAATAGGCCAAGCATATTATATTAATGAGAACAAAGTGTTACTTACAACCATGGATATAGTACAACAGCTTCACCAAGCTCTCCTTGTCCTAATGACATACCACTCATGAGATCATAAGTTTGGTATAATTCTCAATCTTCATTCCCCCCTTCCTCCATGGAAATCCCTCATTATATAATATTTGGACACTTAACCACCATGGAGAGGATCTCTCATCAGATCCACTAAGAAAGGGATCTCTAAGATATTTAGGGAGAAAATATCTCTTAAGGATTTTGGGGAGGAAATATCTCTCAAGGATTTTAAGGAGGGAATATTTCAACCATCGATGAGATCCTCCACCTTCCCTAAAAAATAGGAAACCAAATGTGAGGTGGAGTCTCACACTTAATTACTTTCTTTTTCATGAATATTAATAATAATTCATGTGCACTTTATTCTCACACTTAATCAATTTCTTTTCCATGAATATTAATAATAATTCATGTGTACTTAGTATTTTTTCCTTCATGTAATATATCCCTCCTCCACATTGACTAGGGATTGTGACATGGGTTATTCCATGGTGTCAAGGTGTATGCAACACTTATACAACACTTTACGACACTTAGGGCGAGGTACCTAGGTGTGCAAATTTCATGTGTAACAATGGGGCCGATCCCAACAACTAGAGTTCAATGATTTGAAGTTGCACTTTTGCTCATCCCCAATACTTTCCCTATCAGACCTGCAATAGCCCTTTGATACCAAGATAGATGCTTCATACAATGCGGTGGGCATCATTCTCACTCATCACGGCCACCCCATGGCCTATCATAGTGAGACACTATAAGATGTTGTTCGTAAGTACCCTACTTACGACAAAGAAATGTACTTTATTGTGCAAGCCTGCTGCCAGTGGAGACATTACATTCTTGGGAAGGAGACAGTCATCCACACTGATCATAAGCCATTGCAGTTCATGTAGACACAAGGAAAAGTGCAGAATGATCGCCATCAAAAGTGGTCCACATCCTTGTAGCAATTCCACATCAACATCAAGTATAAAACAGAAATCACCAATCACGTCGTTGATTGCCTCAATAGAACGCCAGTTGTGGCACTCACCACGGTGCTAGAATATTGCAGCCATGAGACCTCTGGATACCCCCAACTCTATGAGACAGACCTGGACTTCACCACCACCTACCAAATGTTGGGTGCAAACACAGTTGTCAATAATTTCCATCTTCAGGATGGGTTGTTGTGTCGTCTGGGCCATATATGTGTTCCATGATCTAGGGATGATTTTAAGGATGGAAATTTAATTTAAAATGTAGAAACCTTGGTGAATCTTACTAATCCTTCATATTCCAACTATAACATTTTTGCGATATTTTTATAAAAATATTCAAATTTCTAAGGATTTTATATAGTTTGTATAAAATTTTGGCGATTTTTAAGGTAAAATAATTTTATACTATAGAATTTGGGCAAATCATTTTTAGAATGATGAATCTTTTTTTGGGAAAAACCATGGAAAATTAGCCCATGAGCGAAATTTAGCCCCTAAAATCATCCCCAAGTCCATCAAGAGAGCGAGCGAAGATGATCTTGGAAGCCCACTACAGTAGGGTGGCAAGACACTTCAGTGTCAAAAAGACAATGGTGATGCTACATAAACATTTCTACTAGCCGAAACTTCAACATGAGGTCAGCAAGTATATCAGGTCTTGCACTGTCTGCGCTATTGAAAAACTAACCACTAAGAAACAAGGCCTGTACACCCCTCTTCCTACTACTGACAGGCCATGGGAATCCAACTCAATGGACTACATGTCGGGCCTCCCATCCACCAAGCAGGGAAATGATTGTGTTTTTGTGGTTGTTGATTGCTTTTCTAGGATGAAGATTTTGGTTGCCTGCAAGAAGAACAACACAACACAGGCCACTGCCAAGCTCTTCTTTGAACGAGTCTGGGTACATTTTGGAATCCCACAAACCATTGTCTCAGATCGGGATAGTCAATTTCTCATCACATTATGGTCGAGCCTTTGGTCACTGCTGGACACCAAGATCACCAAATCCACGACCTTCCACCCCTAAACAGATGGCCAAACCGAGGTCGTAAATCAAATGATTGTGCATATCCTTTGCATGTATAATTCAAATCACCCTCAAACATGGGATGAGAGCCTTCCCTATGTCCAAAATATCTACAACTGAGCCCTGCATAGCTCAACCAACCATAGGCCCTTTCAGGTGGGGTCTCGATTCCAACCATTGGGTCCCATAGATATTTCACTTCCCCTTGTGGTCACCTTGATTGACTCATCTTCGTCTCCAACTAAAGCTGAAAAAGCCACTCGGTTCATTGAGAGGATCGAGCACATCTGCCAACAGGTTCAGGATATCCTATAGAAGTCCAATGACAAGTACAAGCAGTTCCATGATCAACATTGAGTGCCACATAAGTTTCAGGTGGGCGACAAAGTTTGGTTGTACTTGCAGAAATAATTCCTTATAGGACCCCATTGGAAGCTTCGCCCACATAGTTATGGGTCGTACACCATCACCAAGGCCATGGGGGATAATTATTTTGAGCGCAACATTCCTCCTTTCCTTGTCCTACACCTAGTGTTCAACGTGGATCTCCTTCGCCCTTATTTCCCACCATTATTGGACACCTCAGATGTACCAGAACAGTTGACACCAATAGAGCTCAACCCCAAATGCATACAACAAGCATCCAGTGAATAGATTGAGGACACACAGATCAAGGGCACTTGACAACAAAGGATCCATCTTTATCGAGGCCACTCACCTTTTCCAACTGGCTCAAAACAGTTTTCTGACACTTTTGGCAATTTACTATTTTTAGCAGTTTTAACTACTGAGGCCATTTTGAGGACCTAAATAAAGGTTTTTCGAGATTGAGCTTCTCAATGATAGTCGAAGATATGATTGAGCTCGCAAAATGAATCTCCTTGATGATTTTCCTACGGGATATCATAGGCCTAAAACGAAGATCGTATGCAAAAGTTACGACCTCGGGAAGTTGATGTACTAACTTACCCAGACGGGGCCCACATAACGTTTGACATTTCATCTCCTAGGGTTAGGTTTTTGGATGTCTAGTGTTTTGGGCATTCCTGTTTATTGTAAAAAGGCCTTCAAATCCTCATTGTAATGATCTTCTTGTGAATGAGCGTAGTCGTCATGTCTCTTCTCAGAGATAAGCTGCCACCATTCCAAGAAGCTTGTTTTTGTTGCATTTTACAGTTTCATCTTATTTCCTTATTGAATAGAAAACCAATTTTAATGTATCTATGTTATTTTTTGTTAAGGACTTGTTAATATTATGTAGTCATTTCGTTCTACTCATAAAATTTGGATCATCAAGTGACACACAAGATTAGAGTGGCTTTAGAGGGTAACAACATGGCTTAGGTACAAAATATCTCAAGAATTTATTGATTCCAAGTATTGATAAGGAGAAACCATGGGATTTCTTTGATGGAGCATGTCAAGGAACACAAGCTATATGTGGTGCTAGAGTGTTCTTTTTCAATGACACTTCACATTATTTCTTGTTAAGGTATGCAACTAGACAAGGGACAAACAACCTTGCATAACTCTATGCTCTCTTGATACTTTAAAAAAAAATGCATCACAAATGGTTAAATAAAATACAAGTTTTGGTAGATTCAAAGCTTCTCATAGAGTGGGATAATCAACATTCAACATGGAAAATATAGGCTTGATTCCTATTATGAATCAAATTATGGAGGTAAAAATAAATTTGTTGATATTTCCTTTTCTCATGTTTATTGAGAATTCAACATCGAAGAAAACAACTTATAAAGGAATCTTTACTTTTGTAGGAAGACAACTTTACCGAACATGATTTCAAGGAATGCACTCTCCTCTCAACTACAGAAACAACCTTATATTAATTATGTGATAGTCTAGTTTTGGTTTAGAATGTAAGCTTTTTAAGAATGTAATGGAGACCTTTTTAGGTTAATATCTTTTTTATTATGATTATGAAGGAGACGAGGTGGTAATTTGTACAAGGAAGACTACAATTAAATTGATCTTGAATATGAGATTGGGTAGATAGTACCGATGTTTCTTGAACACTTATATGATGGAGTCCTTTGGAGAGTCTATGCATATTTGATTTCAAACTCTGAAATATCAATATAAAACTTTTTCTTCTTTGAAAAAATATTTGGAAAGTCTATATATATTTGATTTCAAACTCTGAAATATTAATAAAAAACCTTTTTTTCTTTCAATTTTTTAAAAAAATATTTAACAAAGTAAAATGTGAAAAAAATACTTTGATTTGCATGAAAATTAATTAGAAAAATGTCAAATTGATTCATATTTTCCCAACCTAAAAACAAAGAACTTAAAAAGCAAGATAGATTGAAATATAAGAAGAAAATAAGCATGATAAAGGTCATAAGCACCCACTTGGTCATTGAAAATGTGATGTGAAACAAGAAATCATCTATTTTTTGTTATTAAGTTGAAACTAAATTAAATACGAAACAAAAAATTGGATTATAATTTTATAAGGATCAATTGCTTTAAAAATAAAAATAAAATTAAAATGTTATTTAGCATAATAAAAAAAATAATTAATTATTAATTTCAAATTAGCACCAAGTAGAAAAACATAGGAAGATTATACACTTCAGGAAGAAGACACAAAAATGGTGGAAGTGGACCTACCAGTTCTAATAGAAAAATATAGAGATCGACATCTATGTAATATGCCCGAATGGGATACGATCGATCATTTCTTTATATATAAATAAAGGAAGTTAATTCATTAGAGGTAGTATTCTTAAGGAATATCTTCTATCTTAGTTATTCTTCTTAAGTATACAAGGAATCCCAATCTGATAGTTTATTAACTATATTCTTAATCCTCTCATATGAGATGGAATAATCTCTTTAATCAACTATCACCGGAAGTTCATTCACAAGAGTTTTTATCCGCTCATTTAATCTGTAATAATTTCATTCATAAGCCAAGTTATCAATGTCTATAAGAGTCATTAATAATGGCACTAAGCCTAATGCAAAGTTTATTTTACACAGTTTTCCTCTAGCCATCTCTAGAAATCAATCTCCAATAAATTGAGAATACTCCATTTCCATGCCCCAAAAGCCCGAAGGCCCAACAAACACCTCTAATACTAGTACCTAAATCTTGTTGGGTTTGAAAAGTAGTTGAAAAACTACCTAGCGAATTTCATTGTCATTTACAAATGAGAGGTAATAGCTTGGCTTGCACATGTTATTCCTTTGGTCTCCCTACATTATTACTTATCCTTTACTTGACAATGTGATTTAAATGGTTACTTGTATCTGTTTTTTTTTCAAATATTTATTTATCTCTGCAGATTGTTCTATTTTTTTCTTTCTTTTCTTTCCATTTATATCTATTTCTTCAAATTCTGCCAATATGACCTTGTTAGATAAGAAGCTTAAAATGCAAGTTACAAATCAGGTGGATTTTCTGACTCATATTTTTAAGACATTCACGAAGGTTCTGGGGTGATGATTTCAAATTGTAATAGAGAACGATAAAATAAGTCATCACAAAGAAAACAAGCATAACTTAACTAGTTGAATCTGTGAGGTATGATGCTCTTGTGCAATTAACAAACAGGAAACTAGAAATAGAAGGGAAAACGAAAATGGAAATGGTTTCGGGGATAAGAAACGCTAACCATTTATGGGCATATGTGTTAGCATATAAAATTGATTATTAATGTTTAATTTAGTGTCACAGTGAGGAATGAAACAAGAATGGAATGAAGAAGGGATCTCTTGGTCATGTTTCTGGTAACATAATTGTGCTTGTCGCGTGATCTTTGTCTTAGCCAGTTAAATTATTTGGCACATGAGTGATAGTTTGATGAGATTTTATTATAATCATATTACACCAGACTATTAAATGGTTCAAATTTTCCCATGGTTCTGAAAAAATTATCAATGAAAATGAAGATGAAAATGATCATAATATCGTGTAAGGTGAAGATCAAAAATCCTATTTTCGATGTCAAACCGCTCTCTTTAATGTTGTCCTTGTTTTTTTTCTTTGCACGATCTAATTTTTGCAAGAGACTTTGATCTGCACGACAATAGAAACTGCAGTGGATTTGAAGATAAAACAAAATTTAATATATAGAGAAAAAGCAACAGAAATGAACTTGTGACGATTTGAAAGGGAGCGGGGTTTTAATTCTTGAGAGAAAGCTCATTCGCATTTCAATTTAGAAAGAGATAGAAACCTACATTGTTGCTGACGATTACGAGATTGTCGGACACTTGGTAAATGGATTTGATGGCCACACCCCTTTGCACCTAACAACATTATCAGCCTCTCTCCACGTGCTTGTGTTTAATCTTCTTCATTCTAGTTGATGACACTGATATCCCTTTTTTTGATGTACAAGAATAATTGCGAGTTTTTATTAGTCGACTTAATTTTTAGAGGCAATTGTCATTTCGAGTGCTTGAACATCCACTAAGCTACAAAAACACTCTAAATGAGTTGTTGAAGGTTGAGTTGGTGAATAAGTTGAAGTTATTGGATGCACACAAGTGCTATTGATTGGGTCGACATAGTGGAGAGAATCGATTGAATGAGAGTCAATCTGATTGCCGACACTCACATTTTAGTGTTAATTTAGATATAGTCGATCAGAACCTCCATGGAGGAAATAAAAAATGCATATGTATTTGGCCCTGCTAAATGAATTCTGACCCAATGAAATTTTCGCTCGAAGAGATGCTGACCCAATGAATAATAACCGAATGGAAACTCATGCTGATGAAAACCTAAAATTGGAGTAATGCACAACAATCATTGAGGCCACAAGGGCACATCACAAGTGAGACTACGCTCACACACACACTATTAATTTGATAGATTGCGTACAGATTTTATAGGCTAGGATAGCCTATAACAATCTCGTGAATCTATGGATCTGAAAACCACTAAAAGACTAAAATATGATACAATAGAAATTCATTTTATCCATATCCTAACTATGGAATTTCGTCATTATTATCCAACACTCCCCCTTAATGGAGAAATAGATTTAATACAATAAAAATACATAACATGCATGCCAGTCTTAGTCTCAGTTAGGCTTGTTGGAGTTACTTCACACACACGTAGGATTTCTTTTTTCTAAGGTTATTCCTTATTTATTAGTCATAATTAGTCATTATCCAGTCTTCTATATTTTAGGGGAGAATAGTCTCTTTCACTTGACACTTCAGTTTGACTAGTTGAGTTGAGTTTAGATGTTGCATTGGGATCATCACCATGCAACATTGGGATCATCACCATGCTAATTTGACCTTTCCTTGGTATCATTACCAAAGTGGCGCATTAGCCTTGATTCCTTGAGTTAACTCCTCGCTACTCTTTGTTCAGTCAGTTAACTAAAGACTGGTTTACTAGTTAACTCAACTAGGTGGTAGTTCACTCACGTAACTGCTTGAGATACTAGAATAGGTGGTAGTTCAATACCGTAACTGCTGGTGTGTGTCCAGATCACTCTAGACCACCACTATGGCACATTGGTTCACCTCAATTCAAACTCATTCAGTTATACAAAGTATATCATGTGTAAATTATTCATTATTCACAATGGTTATTGAGAATTCTTCCATTCTTTATCTCCTTCTTCTTATTTCTCCAATTATCTCTACAAATGTGTGTATTATTGTTTAGCTAGATCTATTCTGTGCTGGTTCAACACATTTACATGGTATCAGAGCCGATGGACTACTAAGAAAAATCTACACCAAAATTCTTTGCAGGTACAAAAGATTGAAGACAGCGGAAAGATGGAATTCCAAAAAGAATTCATCCTTACACCTTACAACTATTTTGCATGGAAGGAAAAAATATCCATACATCTCTGGCCTAGAGGGTTGTACAGGTTAATCATGAATACATATCCAGAGCCGACATCAGCCATAGAAAAATCCAAGTACTTAAATCGCATGGATGAGGCACTTGGAACAATTTGCAATCCTATTTCTCTCAATCTCCTTTTTCATATATCTTCCTGTAAGACTCCCAATGAAGCCTGGACCATCTTGGAAGGAATCTTTGGCAAACAAGATAATATGAGGGGACACATGCTGGAGGTGGAGCTGCTCACATTGGATCCAAAAGCTTCAAGAATATCCAAGATTTCTTTACAAAATTCAAGGATTTACTGTCGCAAATCAAAGCTTGTGGGGTTGATAAATCGAAGGAGAAGAAACAAATGGTTCTCACCATTTTCTCTGCTAGCACTGAAAGTCACACTTTGACTGCTAAAGTGTAAGCTCAACATCCATCATAATGTAAAAGATAATTTTGGTTTTGAATAGGTGGATCATCAATATGGAGAAAGAAAGGGAGAGGGAAGCAAATTGCAGATCAATAGGCTACACCAATGGGCAACGGAGTCACAAACATCTTACTCATCAAAGGCACAAAAGCTGTTCAACAGAAAACAAGATTATATGTTGATAGGTGGAAGAATGAAGAAGGAAAACATAAGGTAGAATGTTCACTAAACAAAGATCCTCTCAATTTAATGAATCAACAAATACTTGAATATAAACAATGATTGATGGGCAAAATACAATAGATCCTCTACTTCTTAGGGATCCATAAATCATTGACAACCTTTGATCCTCAAATCTTCAATATATTAAAATAAGAAAAAATATAAAAAAAGGGTTACAATCTGAAATCACAGTTCTCATGATTCTCCAATAGCAGTAATACTTACAATCATAAAATGCCCACAGGCTTACCAAATGAACACACACAGGAAAATGCCTCCTCATATTTTCTCTAGCCTCTATTGGCTCATGAATCCCATCTCCAAGAGATCTTTCCTTCCTTAAATAGAAAATAGCATCCTCATAAACTTAGGAGGTCAAATCCCATCTCCTCCATTGGATTCTAAACCTTGGAGATAGGTGGCAACAATCAAAGAGACAAAAATCCAACAAAGTGCTAATTTTCAGGAATTTGTCGGAAGTCATTAATAAAATGTCTCTGCCTCATTGCATGAGGCCTTTGTTGGAGATAAATCTTAGGTGTAGGTGTCCCTTGACATATAAATGATCCTTGAGAATCCATTCGAATCCTCCTTGATAGGTGGCAACCTTCCAACAAGGCGAATATCAAAATCATGACCACTATAGGAAATTAGGTAGCATTGTTGTAAAAGCGCCACTTCTATGTCTAATATCTCTCAAACCATAACACATTTTGAAAAACTAAGAGAGGGATTTTTTTTTTTTTTTGTTAGTTTGTCTATGACATGTGGGACTAACCTATGGCTAAGAACCCGTGACTCAGGGAATCTAAGCCGTCAAAATCACCCGGGGATCGCACCTAGCCTGAGCCACACCAACCCTTAACATGGATGGATTTTTTGTCCCCGCAGGTTTCGAACCGGTGACTTTAACATCATAGAGCGCCTTAACAACACACTCCATCACCAACTACCCTACACCTCGGGGACTAAGAGAGGTTTTTTTTATTTGGAATGCTATAAACAAAAACCTCCTCTAGTTTTCAAAAGTACCTTCTCAATTGTTCACAATCCAAGATTTAAATTAGTGACTCAAAACTAGCAGAATAACTCTGCACAATTCAACCTCTGCCATAATTTCAGCAACACCTTTAAGTAGTGCCTACTGTGTGTCTGCGTGCAATTCAGTAGCATAAATCTATGGGTGCTTTTGATGCTTGGCACCTTGTGAGAGTATTTTCAATGTTTGTTCTTAACGCTTGGCACCTTAACCAATATTGTGCCAACATAGGCTCCATGGGAGATATAGTCCTCCCTGTGAGGCTCTAAAAACTCTTGTAGTTTCAGTTCCTTATCCTTTGGGCTTTTGAATTCATGCTTCGATGCATCGTGCTGAAGACAACATACTGACAACTTATATTACCCTACTTTCAAATGGAAATCAAACACAATTTCTCTTTATGGATCTTATTTATGTACAAAACCTAAGCTAACTGACCTTTACAATTGGCTAGGTGAAGGAAAACTTCCACCAAATCCATTCAAGCAACTTGCTGACATGAGTCTTTATAATGCCAATGATTGACAGCAGACAAAAGGAATATGAAAATGGTTTGAAAACATTTCCTATATCTCCTCTGACTGCTGCTGACACAATAAAGTTTACAGGTTCCAAAACATTTGAGAAATACAACTCCATATACACCCCTACAGGGTCATGAAAATGGTGACAAAACACATGGGACTGATAGCATATTTATTTTTCCCCTTCAAGTTGCTTACTGTAAACTGTGGGTACAAGTGGAAGAAGGATTGACGTAGGTGGTTTTTGATCAACTGATGAATTTTGATTTACTTCTGGCTGTGTATAAACGATCTCTTCATGTGCCTCAACTAAGGGTTGCTCCTGGTCAAATATTTAGGTTATGTCTTCTGTGACAAGGCCAACCTCTGCATCATACTCCCTGTCTTCATAGTGATCAAATATAGGATAAGATTGTTGCTCATCATAACTAGAATACTCATCAAAAATGGGTTTCCCTTCATAGCTATGATCAACCTCTAAAACAATAATTTCATCAAGAATATAATTGTTAAAAATATCCATTTCAGGAACAACAGTAACTATTGCTTCTAGTTGTTCATACACATGATTTTCATATGAAACAAAGTTATGAATGTTGTCCTCTCTGAATATAGGAGTATTCTTTATGCTTTCATTTGGACAGTGAATAAAATTGTTTTCATCTTTATATTCAACAGAACAATCTAACAAATCTTGAGCAAATTCTACATATCCCTCACAATAGTTATGACAAATACTTTCAGAGGGATAAATTTTCTTGTAGTGTTCATTGAATACTCTGTGGAAATACTTCAAGGATGAAATGATGGAAGGCGGTAACGAGAAATACCATTTACGTGCATCCCCATCCAATGAATACATGAACATTTTCATCAATATATCTTCATGATGAATGTCAAGCTGCTGCACCAAAGCATGAAATTCTTGAACATGCTCAACAGGGTTGTCATCCACACCATAAACTCTAGGCAGCAGATCTTTCCATTCATCAATAAGAGACACATGATGTAGATAATCATCTATGGCTAAGAAATTGAGTGGGGCAAACCTCCTGGACAGGATAGCCTTCATAGCCATTTAATGGTCTCATTCCAGTGGAGTCACCAACAGATTCTGAACAATGGAGTCGCCATGGTGAATGTGCAGTCTTGAAGGTGTCCAACTTCAGTCACCATCTAAAGTTGGAGTTGTGCAATGTCGTTCTTCCCAGGGAGCTTTTTAATCTGCTCAAATCCATCCCCGGCAACAGCGCCAAAAATGTTAGCACCCATCTTTGTTGGGTGCTAAAGTATAATCTTAGCACCCATCATAATGTAAAAGATAATTTTGATTTTGAATAGGTGGATCGTCAAGATGGAGAAAGAAAGGGAGAAGGTAGCAAACTGTATATCAGTAGGCTACACCAATGGGAAATGGAGTCACAAACATCCTACTCATCAAAGGCACAAAAAATGCTCAACAGAAAACAAGATTATATACTGATAGGTGGAAGAAAAAAGAAGGAAAACATAAGGTATAATGTTCACTAAACAAAGATCCTTTTAATTTAATGAATCAACAAATACTTGAATATAAACAATGACTGATGGACAAAATACATCAGATCCTCTGCTGCTTAGGGATCCATAAATCATTGACAAAATTTGATCCTCAAATATGCAATATATTCAAATAAGAAGAAATATAAAAAAAGGGTTACAATCTGAAATCACAGCTCTCATGAGTCTCCAATAGCAGTAATGCTTAAAATCATAAAATTCCCACAGGCTTACAAATGAACACACAGAGGAAAATTGTCTGCTCCTACTTTCTCTAGCCTATTTTGGCTCATGAATCCCATCTCCATGAGATCTTTCCTTCCTTAAATATAAAATAGCGTCCTCATAACCTTAGGAGGTTGAATCCCATCTCCTCCATTGGATTCTAAACCTTGGAGATAGGTGGCAACAATCAAAGAGACAAAAATCCAACAAACTGCTATTTTTCAAGAATTTGTTGGAAGTCATTAATAAAATGTCTCCACTTCATTACATGAGGCCTTTCCTGGAGCTAAATATTAGGTGCAGGTGTCCCTTGAAATATAACTAATCCTTGAGAAGCCATTCGAATCGTCCTTGACAGGTGGCAACCTCTCAATAAGGCAAATATCAAAATCGTGACCGCTACAAGAAATTAGGTAGCGTCGTTGTAAAACAGTTGGTAACGCCACTTCTATGTCTAATATCTCTCAAACCATAACACATTTTGAAAAACTGAGAGAGGTTTTTGTTATTTGGAATGTTATAAACAAAAAATTCCTCCATTTTTCAAAAATACCTTCTCAATTGTTCATAATCCAATATTTAAATTAGTGACTCAAAACTGGCAGAATAACTCTGCACAATTCAGCCTCTACCAGAATTTTGGTAGCGCCTTTAGGTAGCACCTACTGTGTGTCTGTGTGCAATTCGGTAGCATAAATCTGTGGGTGCTTTTTATGCTTGGAACCTTGTGAGAGTATTTTCAATTATTGTTCTTGACACTTGGAACCTTAACCAATATTGTGCTAACACTCTCCAAGCTGGGTCCTGAATTCTCTATATTCGTATCTACATTCCATACTATCAGATTCGCCTCTGGAGCCACCTAGAAGATGCCTTCTCTTGAGGACTTTATCGAATCCCTAACACAAGAGAAAACCAAGCTCATCAACATGGGCATAATCAAAGGCCCAAGGGCGCATGCACTCACTGTGCATGATGGTAGCCACAAATATCAGAAATCTAAAGATAAAGATAAGCGGAAAGTTCATGCACATACGAAGAAGGAAGGGTACACAAAACCCTTCATCAATGCCTCCGGATCCAAAGGAGAAAGGGGAAGAAAAAGAGAGAAATGCACATAATGTCACAAAGGATTCCATTCGGAATCCGCATGCATGCAAAAACAAATAGATCTGATGTCTCAAATACTTTAGCAAAACAACCTTGGATATCGCATGCCCGAGCATGCAAAGAAGAAGAAGCCATAATATTTGAATTCCAAGAAAGGCAATTCTAGCCATGCCTTGATTGCCATCAGCTCCTCTCCCGATGCTTGGGTCATAGATTCAGGAGAATCACATCACATGGCTACCTCAGAAGTAGTCCATTCTTCATTGGATGCATGCAAAGGTCCTCCTATTTTGATGGGGGACAACTCTTTTGTCGAAGTCACCGGCAAAGGAAGGATTGAACTCACAAATGGAAGCTTCGAGAACATCCTGCATGTTCCCAAACTTTTTGTCAACCTTATCTCCATATATCATATGAAAAATTCTAGCACCGGAAAGAAATTCATATTCACACCAAATGTCGTGGACATCTACGACATGCAAACCAACTGCAAGGTTGCTACTGGTGAAGTAAATCATCAGTCTAGACTGTATACATTTTCTAAATTCATTGAACCTGATTCTTCTTTACTGCTTACTCATGTTGATGAAAGTAGTAGGATATGGCATGAAAGGTTTGAACATTTGAATTTCAGATACATGCAACATCTTAGCAAGCACATATTAGTTGATGGTCTACCAGACATCCATTTCTCCAAGGGAGTATGTGAGGGATGTGTTCTCGAGAAACACCCTCAATAGAAATTAGACAAAGGAAAGTCTCAGTGAGATTTCGCACCTTTAAATATGATCCACACTGACCTTATGGGTCCTTTTCCGCATCCATCCATCAACAAAGCGAGGTTTTTTCTCATTTTTGTTGATGATTTCTCACATTTTACTTGGATCTACTTTCTCATGAAAACATCCAAGGTCTTTCAATACCTCAAAGATTTCAAAGCCTTGGTTGAGACACAGTCTAAAAAGAAGATCAAAGTCCTCCAAACTGATAACAGGGGAGAGTATGTGAATCACGAGATCCACAATCTTTTCCATGAGGCAGGGATTCTGTTGCAGCATACAGTTCCCTATACTCCACAGCAAAATGGATTTGCTGAGCTTAAAAACTGATATCTAAAGGAGATGGCATCTTGCATGTTTCATGCAAAGTCACTACCACAGTGACTATGGGCCGAAGAACTTAACTGTGCAACATACATCCAAAACAAATCTCCCCATAGATCTGTCAAGGATAAGACCCCCTACGAGGCTTGGAGCGGCCTCAAACTGGAAGTGACCCACTTTCGCATTTTTGGTTCTCATGCATGGGCCCAGATTCCCCTTGAAAAGAGGAAGGCACTTGATCCAGAAAGCACTGAGTGCATTTTTGTTGGATACCCTGACGGTGTGAAGGGATATCATCTTATTGATATTTCTTTGGACCGGCTCATCATTGAGCATATTGTCTAATTCGAGGAAAGTGTCTTGCATGTAGCTCAGCAGCAGCATGAAGACACCTTCACTCTTCCACCTGTCCGAGATGATGAGCATGCACATGGTGACTCTTCTTCAGAGGAGAATTCTGATTCAAAGGACTAAGATGATTCAGATTCAGATTCAGAGTCAGTACAATCAGATGCAGAGATAGAGCATCCAGATGTAGCTGCAAAGCTAGAGAAGAGGCCCAAGTGGGCACAAACTACTCTTAAGGATGCAGGGGATCTCATCAGTGATCCAACCGATACTAGGAGGACTCGATCTTATTTCGAGGATCCTCCTATTGCACTCACTACCACTGAACCATTGCCTTCGAGGCATCTTTTCTTGGTTTAGTCTTCACATCCACAGTCTTATGGTGAGGCTGCTGGAAATCCCTTTTGGGAATCCGCCATGCAGGATGAGTACAACTCCCTCCTTGAGAACTAGACTTGGGATCTGGTTCCCCTTCCTTCTAGGAGGAAACTTGTCAGATGCAGATGGGTCTACAGGACCAAGTGCGCAGCAGATGGACAAATCAATAGATATAAAGCTAAGCTTGTCACCAAAGGCTTTCAATAGGTTCATGGTATTGACTATGATGAGACCTTCGCTCCAGTAGAAAAGATGGATTCCATACGATTAACACTTTCCATTGTGGAAGCCAAGGGATGGGAAGTCCATCAGATGGATGTGAATAATGCATTTCTTCACGGTGATCTCTCTGAGGAGACCTACATGGAGCAACCCCAAAGATTTATGCAGGAGTCATCTTTGGTATTTCGACTGAAGAAGTCACTTTATGGACTCAAGAAGGCTCCGAGGGCATGGTATGCCAAGATGGACTCCTACCTGTTGTCACAGAACTTTGTACATTGTAAATTACAACCGAATGTATACATGCTCAGGACGACTAATTCACTTCTACTTTTAGTTCTATATGTCGATGATTTGTTGTTCACCGGTTGCTCGACTTCATTGATTTCTTCAGTCAAGAGAAATATTCATGATAGGTTTTTGATGATGGACATGGGTCCACTACACTTCTTCCTTGGACTTGAGATCAGTCATGATGCATCAGGCATCAAATTGTCTCAAGCCAAGTATGCATGAGATCTCCTTGAGAGATTTCACATGACAAATTGCAAGTCTGCTCCAACTCCTTTCCTATCAGGAGTCAAACTTCAGGATTGCAGGGAGACTCCAATGGTTGACAACACACTATACAGACAACTAGGGGGGAGCTTGTTGTATCTCACACACTCTAGACCAAACCTCTCATATGCAGTTGGCATAGTTTCCAGATTCATGCACGAGCCACATGAGCTACATTCGAAAGATGCAAAGCGTATACTTCGATATGTACAGGGCACCATCACCTTTGGGATTCATTATGCAGCAGACTCTACATTAGATCTCATTGAGTTTACTGATTCCGACTGGGTTGGTGATAGCATTGATCACAAGTCCACATCTGGTTACTCACTTAGTCTTGGTTCCAGGCCTATCTATTGGTTGAGAAAGAAGCAAGCTTTCATTGCTCTATCTTCATCCAAGGCAGAGTACATAGGGTTAGTTAACATAACCATTCAAGCTATGTGGCTACAACATTTTCTCACTGAGTTGGGCATTCAGTTTCATCGGTCGATTGTCATCTGGTGTGACAACCAGAGCACTCTGAAGTTCTATAGAGATCCAGTTCAAAGGCAGTGGACAAAGAACATCGAGATCCACATGCACTACATCTGGGACTTAGTACATGATGGGATCATCGACTTACAGTTATGTCCTTCAGCAAAACAGACGACAAACATTTTCACCAAGACCTTCACTGAGCAGAAATTTCATTCTTTGCGAGGTCGTCTTGGAGTGAAGGACACAGTTGCCTAGCAATTGTAGTTCTTCTTTTTACATACATTATACCTTTAGGGGGGGTTTCCCATGAGGTTTTCCCTCTTTCCTCACTTTATTTTTAGTGTATCTTTTTTACTTGGGTACCTAACATGGCCTCGTTGTCGGGACCCAATCTTTATTTTCACCATAGTGATGTTAAGGGGGGGGTGTTGGAGTTACTTCACACACACCTAGGATTTATTTTTCCTAAGGTTATTCCTTGTTTATTAGTCATAATTAGTCATTATCCAGTCTCCTATATTTT
>ML778352.1:123051-145333 GCA_009831015.1 Picea engelmannii
CAGTCTCCTATATTTTAGGGGAGAATATTCCACCTGGAGAATATTCTCTTTCACTTGACACTTCAATTTGACTAGTTGAGTTGAGTTTAGATGTTGCATTGGGATCATCACCATGAAACATTGGGATCATCACCATGCTAATTCGACCTTTCCTTGGTATCATCACCAGAGTGGCGCATTAGCCTTGATTCCCTGAGTTAACTCCTCACTACTCTTTGTTCAGTCAGTTAACTGAAGATTAGTTTACTAGTTAACTCAACTAGGTGGAAGTTCACTCCCGTAATTGCCCGAGAGACTAGAATAGGTGACAGTTCACTCCCGTAACTGCTGGTGTGTGTCCATATTACTATAGAACACCACTATGGCACATTGGTTCACCTCAAGTCAAACTCATTGAGTTATATAGAGTATATAATGTGTAAATTGTTCATTATTCAAAATGGTTAATGAGAATTCTTCCATTCTTTCTCTCCTTCTTCTTCTTTCTCCAATTATCTCTGCAAATGTGTGTATTATTGTTTAGCTCGATCTATTATGTGCAGGTTCAACACATTTACAAGGATGACAAACATTACAAATGACAATTCAAACAAAACCTTAAAATTTGTTTCAACTCCATGTATGAGTGATTTTTTATCTTCCTCATTTTCCACATTCAGAACCCTCTATGCATTTTCAATTTAAGTTTTCCTCTTTTGTTCAAAATTCCATGTTTCAGCTTCTTATCCTTCATCTTCTTGTTGGTGTTTGTCATCAATCTGAAAATTATTTCAAATTGCCCATGCTTGTCCTCTTCAACGTTTTCTTCAAAAAAATGTTTGTATGTGAACTGCTGCCACATACCATTCTCTGGTGTTTTCTCTTCACCAATGAGATTTTGATCATCAATTTTCTGCAACATAAGTTCATAAAAGAGATTTATTTCTTCTAGGCTCCACTTCCTAAAAATTTATTCATTTTCATCATCTTCTTCTCCAATATCCATTGGGTGTTCATCATAAATTGACTGAATTTTTGTATCTGTAATGTCATTTTCTTCTTCTTCAATGACCATGCAGTATTCATTATAATCTGGTTTGTTTATCCATTTTTCAATGAATTTAATCTCTGCATCATAATCTATTGTCTATGTGCATTCATCACAATATGACTTTTCAATAAATTTTGATTCTTCATCAACATTATCTAGCTCTTTGACAGAGTGCAAGAATACATGTTCTTTATCTACAAATTCAGCCTCCTCAGTGAGGCCTTATTCTTCATGAGATTCTTTAGAAATAAATATTGTTGGATCTACTTTTTTAACTTCCACTTGGCTTATTGTTCCAAGTAGGGTTGCCTTTCCATTCAACGAATCATCAATAACACTTTTCTCTTTCATAATCTATAGCCATTCTTCTTTTGAACAATTTTCTTCATCAAAAAACATGTTCTCTTCATCGTGTATTGTCTCACCATGAGTACACTTGGATTCAACATCTTCACCATCAACTTCTAAAGTTTCCTCATAAGGAGATGCAATATTTTCACTATATTTCATTTCTAGAATATCCCATAAAATTTTTGCATTGTCTATATGATCAAATTCATATAAAATAGCAAGCAAAATACTTGTATCAAGTGTTGAACTGATAAGATATAAGGTTATTTTATCTTTACTCTTATCATGGAAATTGACCAAACCATCTTAAACAAATTTCCATAAATCTACTAAACCAAGTAATCCTTCCATTTTAAATTTCCAAAGCTTAAAATGTTTACCTGAGAAGTATGGAAGAACTAGCATTAGTCTTTTCAATATTTCACTGAATTCTTCGTGTTCTTCATTGATGTCAAAATCTGCATTATGATCTTCAAGTATAGGTTCTTCAAATGAAAGCACATCATACTTATCTGCTAAATATAATGATTCTTTCTGTTGATTCTTTCTCCTCATGTGTTTCAGCTCTCTCCGGAGCTATTTCAATCTCCTTTGATGACCCATGAAAGCTTCACTCTCTACTGGATGCAATCATGCTCATAGGTGATTGCCTCTAATTTTAAAAATTTATTTTCTACTTCATGGGATGTCCAATTACATCCACAGGCATTATCTGAGCAACCTCCATAGTAATATTTGTTCATGAATGCAATCTTTGCACCAAAAAACTCAAACCGATTTTGAATTATGAGAGGCTATAAAATATGTGAGAGAAATCACCCCATGGGAAACCATGTAATGGATGGATGTACCCACTTACTCGTCAACCAGGTAATGGATGGACAGTTCACAAATGAAACCAAAACAATTCTTCTTCAAACATGAAATAATTGTAGAACTGAGCCAATCCCACCACAGATCGGACTAGAGATCTAGAATGGTGGTCTCCTTGTACTTCACTTAGGCGACTTCACGATTCTTGGATCTATGAGATGTGAACGTATTATACCATGACTATCATGGACTAATAAAAAAAAATTGAAGGTAAACTCTACCTTGGAACCAAGATAAAAGGAAACGCTAGAGTCCACACGGGAGAGAGTTCACGTCAAGGATGAAATGTCCAAAGAAATGCTGAGAGGCCACGCACAGGAGGAGAAATCAGCCTTCAGTAGAAATTATCCTTGTGTTAGGGGTTGTGGTTCCATGCTCCTGATTCCTTCTTTTCAATGAAATTACACCGGAGTGTTGTGCAAGTGTTAAGAGGGTTTACTCTAACGTCGATAGGATATCTGAATGTAAGTTCCTTACTACAGATGTTGGTTCAAGTCCAGGGTTGCCTCTCTACCTCGTGTTTGCAACATTTCTTCCACAAAATACAATTTAGGATGCACTGCAGATCGTTCTCTTGGAAGGAGAATATCCATGCAGCGATAACAAGCCAAAAAACTTGCATGCAGACAAACAATTATGCACAGACGATGAACATCACCGTTAAATATTATCATCAAGAAAGAGTCTCTGCAACAATTTACATCAATTCATGGTTCGGGCAATGACCACAATAGACTTCTCTCGACCGGAAATTACCCACAGACTTAACACATGACTTCAATGCTTAATACAAAATTACCCACAAAAATTACTGCTCCAACAAAATATTGGTTCAATACTTTTGACATAAATTTGGTGGAGACTCTCGATGGAGATATTTGATCCAACAGAATATTGATGGATAATATCGACAATAACATCGATATCAGATAGGAAGATATGCACCAACAAAAGATATTTAGATATGAATATAGAAACAATACAAAATTATGAATTAATTCGATAGATATGCAGTGATTCAAATCAATCTCCTCAGATAGTGATCAGGGATCTTTTCATCGAGTGGCTTATACAAAATTGCATTAAATGAGCATAAATTAAAGTGCACCATTAAAGAAGGAAAATCTCAAAAAATGGAGACAAAAGCATCAAATTTGAACACAAAAACTTGATAATGAAGTTTGTCCCTAGTGGACTATGTCGCTGAGTCCTACTCCCAAATGGGTAGGCTCTTTCATTAACTCAACAAAATAATTTGGAAAAATACATAAGGATGCCTCATTCTGAAATAGAGATGCATAAATAATGCTCATAAGAAAACAGACAACACCACTGAATTCATGGTGTCGAATTACCCAAAAATGGTTGTCTCCACGCCTCAATCCGACTCTGGCACTCCTAGGCCCAAGAAGAAATTTGTCTCGGTTTTTGTGCCCCTCTACAACCTGCAATTTATCACTGCACTGCATAGAAATGCATTCCCAAAGGTTGTACCGTACACATGCCTCCTTCCCTGGCTCAGTGGACTTGGAATTTAAGTAATATGGGCGGCATTCAATACAAAGCATAGATATTTGGTCCATTGGTTTGGGCGTAATTATTAAGCCGCAAAGTGGGGAGGAGGTCACGGGGTCAAACCCGTAGGTCTCTCCCTTTTGTGTTTTAATTTATTGCAATGTGTGTGTATATATATATATATATATATATATATATATATATTACAAAGTTGTTCTGCTATTTTTAGCGATGCCTCTACCCATATACTAACGGATATATCATGGAAAATTTTGGCATGGTTCGCCAAATTTGGCGGACCCGCCAAACTTTTAATTTTTTTCAAAATTTGCTCACGGGCTATCATTGCGCTTTTTCTTCCTACCACATGGAAGCCTTTGATTGGTCCATGTGGTAGCCTCTCACTGGGCCACGTTTTCCTCGTTCATGTCATCATGCCACATCATTATGCCATGCTAGCATACGGATCGTATGGAATTCCATGTGGCATGATCCTATTGGTTCACGGATCAACCCGAAAATGCCAAAATTGGGTGACACGTGGCAGCCTCTGGTGCTTCTGCATCACCATGTTGACATCATGCTGACATCATCATGACACATGTCACCTTCCTTCTCCTTCCACGTGTGCTTTACAAATGCTGACATCATCTATACAAATGCTAACATCAGCAGTACAAATGTTGACTCTCCCCTGCTGACTGGGCTAGGTTGACCAAACTTTGACTGCAAATAGCTTTCAATCCGTAAATCTAGTTGACGATTCGTTTGCGCAGTTAGAAAGATTGCATATTTCTCTTCATTGTCATGCCATTTTCACTAAGTTTTGGGAACTTTGATTTTTTTCCCTTTCTTTGTCTGCTGAGGCCATTATGAGTGTCCTAAATTGCCTCTGCAAGTTTTGAGTTATTCTTATCCTTATATAGATCTCTTTTGGATCACACCTTCCCATTTTTTGGACCACCAAAAGCTTTCATCAATCAACAGGTAAGTGAGGGAAGATTCCCCTCACTTTGTCCTTCTCTATCCACTTTTCCTTTCTTGGATGTGTGCCCTTTAAGCCTACTCAAAGATAATTAACATCACCCATGCGTGAAATCCTCATCCTTCGGTCTAGGATGATATATTATTGTAACTCATCCAATTACTTAGGTGCAAACTCATCAACTGAAGGTATTGAAACTTCCTCATCTTGATCCATGATCATGGGAGGCTCAAAAAGTTTCAATTTCTCAATGTTCACAACTGAGTAAATCTGCATATAAGGTGGAATATCTAGACGAAAAGCATCGTTATCACTTTTCTCCAAGATAGTGAAGGGTCCATAAGGAATGGGTTTGAGTTTATTTCCTTCTCCCTTCAATCCCTCCTTGCTGATGTGAATTCATACTCAGTCTCCAACCTAGAACTGATGATCAACCCTATGCTTTTCATGTTGAGCTTTATACTATGCTTGATATTTCTCCAATTATTCCCTGATTGCCTGGTGTATTTGTTGGATCCTATGGATGAACTTGTGGGCCTTTTCCTATGTTCGTTATCCATTCACATCATCATATCTCCCATACATCAAGTCCAAAGGAACCTTGGGTAGGTACCCAAAACATGTCTCAAAAGGTGAACTCTTAGTGGAAGAATGTAAATCTCGATTATAATCATGTTGTACATAGGGTCCCTGTTCATCCCATAACTTGGGATGCTCGTTGCAGTAGCCTCGAAGAAAAAGTACCCCTGTTATGTTTACCACCTTTGTCTGTTCATCGGTCTATGGATGGAAAGCAGTGCTCCTCTTCAATTTGGTTCTCATCATGCTCCACAGGCTAGTCCAAAAGTCTCCAAGGAATTGAGTATCTCGATATGAGATAATGGATGTAGGTAACCCAAAGTGAACCCAAACATACCGAAACAAGAGATTAGTAATATGCTCAAAAGTGATATTCTTTTTACATGGCATCAAGATACACATATTTTTGAACCTATCCACTACAATATACAAATAGTCATGACCCCCTTTGGTCATCGATAAACCCCCTACAAAATCCATGGAATACTTTCCCATGGATGGGATGGAACAGGAAGTGGTGTGTATAGCCCCAATTTTCTATTAGTGGGCTTACAAGTAGAAAACATCACACACCACTTTACATATTTAGTTACAATTTATTTCATTTGAGGCCTATTATAATCCTAATTTGCACCAGACATGCATACCTAGCAGCAGGACATCTTACTTACTATTTTTGCCTAGCCAACACTGAATAGCTCTTCTTAAAAACCAAATATTTGAAGATGTACGTGCCCTACACCACTATTGCCTGCGTATGTACACTAGCCACATCACTACTTCCCGCATACATATTCTATATGCACCATTATAGCCCACGTATACCTACAAAAGTTGCAAAAAATAAAAAGTTGCAAGGGAATATGTGATTTTGGGTAGTTTCCTAACCAATTGACCACCCATAGCCCGTCACCCAACTGAATAACTATCTTTTTGGAATATAAAAGAAGGTGTTGGGATCCCATTCAAGAGAGAAGCATGAAAGCAGTGAAACGCTACCCATTTCCTAATCCCCCCTTGCCCCAAGAATTTGCAACCACATTGTGAGTTTTGAGCCAGAATTCCTATTCTAGCCCCTTTTTCCTCATCCATAAGCCTATGCCCATTCTGTAGAGAGAAGTGTGAGAGAAGAAGAATATGTGGAAGTAGTTGGATCTTGGTGAAGAGGAGCCTAGGACCAGGTTCAAGGAGCAATCATTGATCTCGTTTTGTAAATAACTTTATGAGATTAATATAAAGAAATACTTTTGTCATCCCGCCATATGACGTGTTTTATTTTTATGTTCGATTTACATTTTGTTATGACATCTAACCCAGTAATTCATATATACAATGCATGCTCATAGTTTCTTGTTTGTCTTTTGGTTAATGCAGTTCATCACTGGGAGGATACTTAAAGTCGAGAAGCGATCGAACCCACTGGGATCGACACTGGATGTGGAGTTCAAAGTAAGACTACCAGATCCCTATACTTTGTACTTTATGCATGAATGTGGGGTGTTGTCGGGATAGTTGTTAAAAGTAGGATACTTTAGACAATTATCTTTGCCTACACTTTACAACCCTAGTGTAGACCATAGGGGATTTTTCCCACTGTAGCAGAATTGGCAACCATATTGGGGAACCATTAGGGTTTTCAGGGGATTTTTGTTTTTGGGTGCCTTTAATTAGTTTATTTACTATTTCTTGAGTTTCTGTAAGTTTATGTGTCTTTAATGGATTCTGGCCTTCCATATCAGTATTCCTTGCTTAGCTTGCTTGACTGTTATTTTTTCTTTTTAGAGAAGTCACAGAAGTGTACGCAGCCTACAGTGGGTCTGCATGCATACATACGCGCCCTATCTTTGGACAATCCGCGTACATACACATGTTGTTGAAGTATCAGTTGTGTGACTGTGTCAGGAAAATATTTTTTAAAGAAGAGGAAGTGATCATCTTCCTTGAATGAAGACATATTTCTCAGGGGTTTTCTTGATCTAGCCCTGGTCTCTATTCTTTGTAGTCTTTGGCTTAGGTTTGACAGCAGTTAGATTTTTCTTTATCAAGATTTCTTGTGTTTTCTTGATTAGGGTTTGAAACAAGTTTTGTGAGTTTTTTCTGATTAACTTGTTTAGTATTGTCAGTAACTCTTTGCGAGCCACAATAGACCAGAAGTTGGTCTTTGGTCTCATCTTCTCTTTACTTTTCCCTTTTTACTTGATTTAGAAGAAAAGAAAAGAATTCATTTTCAAGTTTCTCATTTTGGAGCATATAAAAAGAAAAAAATGTTTTCAGCTTCTTGTTTGGTTAAGTAGTTAGGTTAATTTTTTTTCTCAAGAAGAAGAGTGCTTTCTTAAGTTATTTACTGAATAATTAGGACTTTAAGTAGCTCGCAGTCGAGGGAAATTCAGTTTTGAGTTTTTCTTTTAAAAGATCTTAGAGAGAAAAGTTATTTAGAAAACTTGGTTAAAGAGTGTTCAATTTGCAAATCCTTGTTTGTTGAAAAAGAAGTAATTTTGTTTCCAGCATTTGTTCTTCTCTTTCGTCTCTTTAAAAACACCATCAGTTTCATTTCCATTCCTTTGACTTAAGATAAACTACTTAAAATTAACGCTGAATTAAAATTAATCAGACTTTGTGTTTGTAGGGTCCATTAACTAGATTAGGCTAGAGCCTTGATTTAGGTTGGAGAGGAAACTCTTCAACGCTATAAAAAAGACATAGGAGTCTGTGCTAGGGAATGAAGAAGTATAGTAACCTAGAAACTATCCAGGACCCCCCTCTAACACAGGGGATAAACATGAGGTCGCGTGTAGAAAGGTAGCGGAGATAACCCCTCCAAAGCCGGACCAATCGTAGCGGAGGAACGCATATAGAGGAATTATCTTGGGATTACGTTGATCACATTTTCCATGAAGATTTGTGGGTCTCGAATCCATTCAAGGTCCTCAATTGTCTTCTGGAATACTTGTTTTTGATACCCTCAATAGGTTCCGGGCTTGATAACCTTCTCATTGCGATCCACCCGACTGTCGACTGTACCCGCCTGGTAGTTTTTCATGATCTGGCAACTTAGTTGCCTTTGATTTTAGGGACTTACACAGATGACTGTGGGGGTATACCATGGTACCTAGGGTAAACATTGGGACACGCTTTGCAGAGTATACCCAGAGGGTGCTTTCGTGTTCGAGTTGCACTTGCACCGGTAAGTTTATCTAGTGTTGGTTGTTGTAACCGTTCTTCCAACTAGTATTAGTGTTTTGCTTGTTGCATCTCATAGGAAATTTTTCTAGTGCGTGTTTTTGTCTTTAACGTTAGAAAGCCTTAGTGTGTCATTAATCTTCTCAAACAGTGGAATATCACGATCTATGTCAGTCATGAAATATTTTGGGTCTGCCACTAATTAGCTTCGAGCCATCACCGCTACCGTGAAGGTGAAGACTTGACCAGGAAGGGTCATTTGAGGTGACCAGGCCACAGGAATTTGTACCCGAGCCATCTCCGAGAGGAGAACATTCATTTCCGGAGGGACCAACTATTTATGACCTTGGAGCGGAATCTCTCAGTCCGTATAACTCTTCGATCACTGACTTGTTGGTGCCACTTCTGATACAGATTGCCCCTCCAAGGGTAACACATCATGATCGTCAAATAATCCTGCAAGCAACAATGGAAGAAAATGTTGCTACTTTGATAGGGAGTCCTCATACTCCCTCTACGACTACCACGACTGGGGGTGTTCTACCTCCTAACTCACCTTCGCAGTTTCAGGCCACTATGGTCTTGACCGCCTCTACCTCGGGTAATGCTCTGATTCCGTCCATGGAGGCGATCACTGCACCTTTTACGCAGAGTGCGATGGGCCCTCTATTTTCATACGGGATGCCCAACTTTGACACGAACTAGATCCTCTTCTACTCCACCTTACATACGTTGGGTCTGGGGGTAGGGAGCTCAAACGCTCCTCTGAAAGGGTCCATGGGGGTCACCTCAGCCCCCTATAACATTTTCCCTTATAGCATGGGTCATATACATCTTTCATCCCCCTCGCTTGGCGATGCTTCTCAGCAACCCACCTGGTCGAACATGAATTACAACTCATTCGGAGCAGGTAGTCAAGGGCCTTCTTCTAGAACCACACCAGTGGGTTCTTTTCCATTCTCTTTGTTCGACGTGTTTGGTAACAATGCATTCTCATCAGCTATCGTCTCGGTAGGGGGAAACCCCGGTTTTGGATCACAAAATCCTATGCAGGGTACTATTCCTAAACAGGGGGGACATACTTTTCAAGGACCTTGGAATCTGTGGCAGGGATCAGTCCCCTCATTAGGGATGTCGACCACGGGAAACCCCTTCCATGGTCAATGGAACCCCAGGAAAGGCTCAATACCTATGCTCATCAGATCGACAGGGGGAAACCCTTTCCAGAACCTTTGAAACACAATGTTGGGAGAAATCCCTTCTCAGCCCTCAACGTACTATTACAGGAGTCAGTTGATGACGTCTCAACCAACGCAGCATCTAAATGTTAACCTAGGCTATGTTTTTTACTAGAACCCGAGCCAACAACCTAAGTTTTCCTAGAAACCTGGTGCCAGCCAAATCCCAGGCTCCTATCCTCCTGTACATACTCAACAACCTAAGCTACCATTTTTGGCAACTTTGCATTTTCCAGACTTGTCAAGATTATTGAATGACCCAATCTGCCACGATCCACATTGGCCTGCTATGCCGACCAAGTTTCCCTCAGACATTCCAAAGCTTGAAGGAAAACCTAATGAATATCCAGGTGATCATGTGACTACCTTTCACCTATGGTGCTCGTCCAACTCATTGAAAGACGAATTTGTACAGTTGTGTTTGTTTCAACACACTCTCATCGGGAGTGCCATGAAATGGTACATCGAGATCGACCTCTCAAGATACTCTACTTTTGGTGAATTGGAAATGGTTTTCTTAAACCATTTTCAATTACCTATGAGATACGATGCTAGCACAGAACTATTGGCCAAATTTGAGTAGACAAAGGCATACCATATCTCTAATCACATCCGAGAATGGAGACCTCGAAAGAGTTTGATAAAAGTACCAATACCACCAGCGTTCTTGCTGGAGTGGTTCATCAAGTCTTTGGTCCCTCAGGTATCCAAAGACATAGCAATGTTGGGGGTCTTTTCAAAAGAAGAAGTGATAATGAGAGCTCAACAACTAGAGTTTATTTATTCTCAGTCTGGTTTACTTTACTAAATCTTTCCAGACACACCAAGGTCTATACTTGACAAGACCAGATAGAAGTCTAGACCACAAGTCGATGGCATTGTTAGTTCAGCACAAGAAAAGCCCGCTAATCAGTTTTTGAATCAATTGCAATAGTTGTCGATACAGCAGATAACAGCCAGCCAAACCATTGTTTCGGTTTCTCCCCCTACTCAGACGTCGGATGTACACAAAGTGCAATCAATAAACTCGAAAGAAAACCAGCAGGCTGACGGGAAGAAGAAACAACAAAATAAGGTTAAGGGGGATAAGAAACCCACCAATAATGGTAGTGGGGGAAACATAGAGAGAAAGAAGTTGAAGTTTCCATGCAAACTCTTTGCAGAAGACCACCTGACTCACCTGTGTCCTCAACTCGCGGAGGACCAAAATTTATTGGCACAATAGTAGCTTGTAGCATTAACAAACCCATTTCCTCACGGGAAAAATTTAACTCAAGCCTCTACAAATGCAGATGGGGGAAGTCAGGGACCCCCTTCGTCATCTAGCAATCCCTCAACTTCAATTGTCTATGTGTTGAAAGGCGAAGCTCACATAGCTACTAGGGAACACAATTATGGAATGCCAAGTGTTGCTGAAAAGGGAAAAGAAGTCGAAAACCCATATGCTCGTCTCCAAATCAAGAGAATGATGGGTGAAACAATGAAATGCATCCTGAAAGGGGCATTCAAGAAGGCTTCACATAATCCAAACGCGAGGGCCACCCAAAATTACTCTGTGGTGGAAGATTTGTCACAAACCCCTTGCGTGATGTCTTCTTTAGAGGTCCTCCAGAGCTTCCCTTCACAGAGAAAGGCTCTGCTAGCTGCCCTAGGATCCACTGAGACATGTAATCCGGTAAATATCACACTTGATACAACTGACCTGAAGCCTCATCTCCCATACCACATCGCATTTCATATAGTAGTGGCTCACTCCACGAAATCGTCTACCCAGAATATTTTTCGTACGGTGATTGATGATGTCACCTCAACATGCGTGATGTTGTTGGCATGTTCGAAGACCATTGGCCAACTAGTTCTGTTTCATTCACCTACTCTTCTTACATCTTTCGACGGTCATTCTTTCAAACCACATTGAATCATTCCTTCTTTCCTCGTGTAGTTAGGAGGGAAGACTATGTGCGTCGAATATGAAGTGGTCGATGTGCCTCTCAACTACAACCTCCTTTTAGAAAGGAGTTGGACATATGCCACGCATGTAGTGGTTTCCAGAGTGTTTTGGGTCTTGTTGTTTCCACATGAGGGTTGAATCATGACCATTGATCAATTGTCTTTCTCCAAACCCGACCCTTCATCGAGGGCATCCGTGGTCCTGATGATTGATAACCCACAACCCGACGTCATCAATGTGGGGGTTGGTTTGTGCCCACCTCTCATGGCTACTTTATATTACCCACCTCCTTCCAGCGATGTCAAAATAATATCGGCTATCCTCGACCAGCCTAAGGTTGAAATCTTTTCAGTGTCGTCGTTCCGCACGACCTACTTTAATGATCCATGGATTCTTCCTTCCCCATCAACCATGATGGAAGGGACAGGGAATCATGGCATGTCCATGCCCTTGTCTGCGGCAGAAGTTGCGTACTCTATAGTCTAGCAAGATTCTGCTAACCCCAATCCAACTCCTGCACAAGAGTTAGATCCAATTCCCGAGCCTGCCTGGTATCAAGATTCCCTTGCCACTGTTGATTCCATAGACTTAGTATTTCCCTCTAATGAGGAGATTTTAGAGGCATTGACTGATCAAGACAGACCCTGGGATGATCTCCATCACAGATCATATTTCCTCCCAGATATAGGAAGAATAGAGGAAGGAGAATTTGTGTTGACTATGACTGGTGCTAGGTCTTGTCCTATCAATCCTTTGGCTACGTACGCAGTTTATGCCGAGGGTAATATGGAATCCATCACTAAAGCTATACCTATTGATATCTCCAGAACCCCTAGCATCATGGAGAATGTCTTCATCGGAGCAGACTGTTCCCCTGAGGAGATTCATATCTATACAGATTTATTTAAATATTTCCACGAGGTTTTTGCCTGGTCTTACGAGGAAATGCCAGGAATTGATCCAAGGATCATCAAACATGATATTACGACTTACCCTAACACCAAGCCAGTCCGACAGAAGATTCGTCTGGTTAATCCTCGAAAAGAAGCAACTATTAAGGTTGAAGTAGAGAAACTACTCAAAGTTGGTTTCATCTACCCGAACCAATTGACTCAATGGGTGTCGAATCCCATTCCAGTCAATAAAAAATAGGGTACGATTCACGTATGTATGAACTTCTATGATTTGAACAAGGTCTGTCCAAAGGATAATTTCCCCACCCCATTTATTGACCAGATTGTCATTGAATGCACAGGCTGCAAGGTATTGTATTTCATGGATGGTTTCTCAAGATACAATCAAATATGGATTAAGCCTGAAGACCAGCATAAAACAAATTTTATCTGTCCATGGGTTACATTTTCTTATCTGAAGATGCCTTTCATCCTAAAGAATGCTCAAGCCACTTTTCATTGGGCCATGTCTTTTTCTTTCCACGATCTCAAACACCTAGTCGAGGCTTATCTAGATAATTTAGCATCACAATCTCGTAAGAGAGTTGTTCATCCCACACACCTCTGACTTTCTTTGAGCGATGTCACTACTATCGGATTCACTTTAATCCAAACAAATGCATCTTTTGTGTGATGTTGGGTTGTCTACTAGGTTTCATAGTTTCAACAACAGGGATCATGGTCGATCCTCTAAAGGTTGAGGCGATAGTTCAGTTTCCTCCCCCGTGCACTGTCCCTCAGCTTCAGAGTTTACAGGGAAAATATAACATTTTACAGAATTTCATCGCAAACTATGTTGATATCACAAAAGGGTTCATGAATTTACTAAATAAGGACATTCCTTTCCATTGGGACAAAGCCTCTCAGTTCTCTTTCGAAGCGTTGAAATGCACCCTCACGTTTTCCCCCCTGCTTCGGCCACCCAATTATAATAAAGATTTCTTATTATACTTTTCCGCTACAGAGTCGACCATCGGCATGGTCTTGGTTCAAGAGGATGATTTGCTTGAAGAGAACATGATTTACTACCTGAGCCGAGGCCTAGTTGGACCAAAACTTAACTACTCCCATGTTGGGAAACTTGCGTTGGTAGCAGTTCATGTTGTCCAATGGTTCTGTCCCTATATCCTGTTTTGCAAGACCACTTTCATTGTCGTTGTGAATAAATTCCAATATGTGTTGACACGACACATAATCGGTGGAAAGATCACTAGATGGATAGTTATCCTCCAGGATTTTGACTTAGATTTTGTTTCGGTGAAATCCAAAAAGTCGATGGTCTTTCCAAAACTCAGCTCGGAACTTTCGGTCAAGTCAGGTGATGTTATGCCTGAAGAATCATTGATTAAACGAGATATTTTTCTAATTTCATCTTTGGACCCCTGGTATGGAGATATACTAGTCTATTTCCAGACTTTGAAGTGCCCCGCCTCTACTTCTCATGATGAGCGTCGGTGTATATGCCATCAGAAAAAAAAATATCTTATTCTCAAAGACACCTTGTATCGTCGAGGTATAGATTGCATCCTTCATCGATGTATCACCCATGAAGAAGAAGAAATCGTGATTAAAGACTGCCACACTGGAGCATGTGGTGGTCATTTTTCTGGGTTGGCAAAAGCCCAAAAGATTCTACGAGTTGGTTACTATTGGCCGACGTTAATCAAAGATTGCATTGAATCAGTCAAGAAGTGCCACTCGATTACATCCTGCTCCCATGTTCCCCGTCATCACAGTTGGCCCCTTCACCAAGTGGGGGATTGATTATACTACATGCCACCCCCCCTCATCTAGGGGGCACCATTATATCATTGTAGCAGTAGAATACTTCACCAAATGCGTCGAAGTTATGCCGACGTTCAAGGATGATGTAGAGACAATAAATCTCTTCCTATTTAATCAGATAATAGCAAGGTTCAGCGTCATGAAGGATATTGTCACTGACCATGGCAGTCACTTTCAAAACAAAATGATGTTTTAATTAACATCAAAGATAGGGTTGAGACAAGAACACTCATCACCTTATTACCCACAAGAAAATGGTTAGGTGGAAGCTGTGAATAAGTCACTCAAGACCATTCTACAACGAACGATCAATTCAACCAAGTCAAATTGTCATTTGATGTTATACTTGGCATTGTGGGCCTACCGAACGTCTGTAAAGACTGCCACTAGTTTCCCACCTTTTCAACTTGTTTCTGGGTTGGAATAAGTCTTGCCTATAGAATGTTAGATCCCATCTCTTATGTTGGAAGTACAGTTATTTCCAGACACTTCACCGCTTGAGGAATGCTTATTATATCTCAAGAATATCGATGAGCAACGACGTGATGCATCCTTGGCTAACAAGGATCACAAGCAGAGAGTCAAGTGTCAGTATGATCGGTCCATTCATCCTCGAATTTTCTCTGAAGGCAACCTTGTCCTGGTCTATGACCAAGATAAGGATCCCCTGGGGGTAGACAAGTTCAAACCCATGTGGTTTGGACCGTTCATTGTGAAGGAGGTATTAAATAAAGGCACTTATCGTCTAGTTGAATTTGAAGGGAAATCTTTAGCGGAGCCTAGAAATGGGATCTACCTCAAGAAGTATTACTCGTAGGTGGGTCGCCTTGGGTGACTTATTGTACACATGTATAGTTATTATACGTTTTTTTTTTTTTAGTTTTTTGTCTTTTTGGTCTTATGGACATGTCATTTTGATGTCATCTTTTTCACTATGGCAGATGTCAAGTGAATCGTATGTGTTAGATGGATTTGCGGATGGTGCTAGCTGACACACTCGGAGGCTTGCTTTTGCAGCTTGGGTAATCTTCACACCCCAAGGCCAATTGTTATCTTTTGGAGGTATCTGTTTAGGTGATGCCACAAACAATATCACCGAATACAGTGTAGTAATAGAGTTTCTTTGTGATTCCTTATTGTATGGTATCTCTTACCTCCAGGTCTACTTAGATTCACAATTGGTTGTGTCCCAGTTAAATGGGGTTTACCGTGTTTACGATCCTACTCTACATTGACGATTCCTTAGGGTATGTCTTTTAGAACGTTGTTTTGATTACATTACGTATATCCATGTTCCTAGGAGATCAAATCAAATGGCAAATACTCTAGCTAATCAAGTATTAGATTGGCATATTGCACACACGTAAAGAAAAAAAGAACACACATACACATGTAAATACATTTGTAAATAAATGTAATCCATAAGACATAAAAATATGTATATATATATATATCGAAAGTATCAGAGTACATAGGTGGGCGCAAGTGCCCCAAAAAATAATGAGTCTGGTATACAATGCAGGGCTTATGCCCTAAAAAATATACAAAAAGTTCCCTTGGCACATAAATGGTCCACCCTAAGCTAAGCACGAGGCATGGTGGCCCTTCCATAGTGGACTACAGTGTTTTCCAAATGCTAAAATAGTTGGACCCAAATCCATGGCACCCCAACAACATGAGGTTGCATAGATGGTGGGAGATCCTTGATCTTAGCCATAGGCACAATACAGGTGAGTGCGGTTAGGTTCCACTCCACTCGTCTCAAAAATTTCTCAGCCTCTTCGGCTGGAGGTACCCCCACTACTGCTACTGGTCCAACGGTCGTTGTTGTTGTTGCCTCTGGTCATGGACGGTGCCTGCTCCACGCAAAATCCATTGGACGCACTGGTGCCACATCTGTACATATCAAATACATAGTTGTCAGGTGCTTTGGTACACATAGAAATGATATATATAAAAAAGAAATCAAAAACTAAAAAATATTTTAAAAATAAAAACATACCTAATTCTCCTCACTCCACTCCGGGAGGTACGAGAATGTTAGGATCTCTAGAGAAGTTGATCTTGGCATAGGGGTAGTCCTCTATAGCTGGAATCTACCAAGACCACCATTCGAAAAAAGTATCATCGAAGGCCTTGATGGTCGTCCCTCCCCCCTGTCATGGAAACAATGCTTCCCACCTGCACATTGTTGGGAAGGATGCCACGTGCCCATGCATTGTCTCTCGAGGACTAAGACTGGGTACCCTCTCGAAGAAGAAAGAGAAAAGAACAGTCCCGAACCTGAAGTTCTTGTTGTCTCACCCACCATACTCTGTGAGTTGTCTCTTCATGCACTCTAGCATGGTTGTACTCCATTCGAACACGCATGCATTTAATCATTGTATTGCGCAATGCATATGTGCCTGAGAGACCTAATGTAAAGCAGTGGATCTAGTGATCCACCCAATAAGTAAAACTATCACTTTCGGTAAAAGGTTGGTGATTTTATGGATCAGTACCTGGGAACCCACTTTATCTGTTTTGTCCTGAAAGTGTTGCTCAATCAACTCGAAAATGTTGTGAGGCCCAAAGGGAAAATCACGAAGGTTGATTGGTTCTCCTCTTCTGGAGAGGACAGTTAGAAAATAAATATCTTCAGTTGTTGGAGTCAACGACTGTCCCTTGAGCATAAAATCCTCTACATCTAGGTGCCATTAATCCACCAAGGCATTCAACAGCCCGGTTTGTTCCCGCATGAGTGGACACCAAAAGAATTTCGACAACCCGCATTGTTTTAATGTGGCGACAACAGCAGGGTCTTCCTCGACCATTGAATCAATTTCCTCATGCTCTCTCTCTCTCCAATGGACATACATTCTGCAAAATGACAAGTTCAAAGGAGAGTCATATGATGCATTTTTATATTTTTCATATGTTTGAGGATGTACATGGGCTGTATTGGGGACAATCGTGTATGTACGTGGGCATAATTTTCTCTGCCCATGTGCATACGTGAGTTGTCCTTGGACAACCTACATGCATACACGAACTGTCCTTGGACAACCCACGTACACGCAGGGCCGACCTTTTTAAAGGTGTGCACCCCTCCAAAAATGAAAAGAAATGAAAAATGAAAGATTGGAAATGCAGGAGGGACTAGTGTTACCCATGATTTTGGTCATCATGATGATGTATTGATGATGGTGTACTCAGGCTCTTCATTAAAACTTTCTCCTGATAAAATTTACTTATTTTCCTCAGCCTTTGGACCTCATGTTGAAGTAGAGCCACTAGTTTCTTAAGCTGGGGGCTAAGTACCGACCATGTGTTGGGAAATTGCAAGCATGCTTTCCTCTGGTTCAAGATTGCGTAAAAAATGAAACCAGGTCCAAGCATAGGTTTGTTTAGTTTTTAATCTTGTGTAAAAATTAAAATATATCCCAAGCATAGTTTTGTTTTGTTTTAAAGATTGCATAAAAATAAAAACAATCCCGAGCTTAGTATTTGTTCTTTCTCATGCTCGTAAATAAATGAGAATAATTTACCGAGCTTAGTCTTTGTTCTTTCTCATGCTCGTAAATAAGTGAGAATGTAAATGAGTATACTTTTATCACTTTTTCGGACTCGTAAAGGTTATAAGAAAAAGGAACCCCCCTGGAGTCCTCTTTAAGCTCTTTTCGGACTCTCTAAACATGAAAAGATCGCCGAGCGACCTTGCTATTTTCACGCTCGATAAAGTATTTGAAGTAAGCATCTGGTGAGCGATAATTTATCTCTTTTTCGGTCTCATCCAGACTATTTTACAAAAAAGGAACTGAGAGAGTTCTCTTTTAAGTGTTTTTCCAAACTCTATAATCTTGAAAAACCTTCGAGTTTTCTATCTCTAGACTCGTTAAACAAACATTGACAGACCCATGATGGGACCGAACCACTCCTTCTTAGGGTTCATTAAACATACTCCGAGGGACTCGTCCGAAGGATGAGATTACATCAACAAGCATATGTTATCCTCCTCAAGCATGCATAAACATAAAGAGGTACTCGCCAGAAATGGTGGGGAAAAATTTGGGAAAGGGATATGTTTCATCTTCGTATTGACTGGCAGTAAGTGTCGCTCTTGAACATGACACCCTCTATTCATCATTTGAAGCCGGTTTGGGAAATCCATTTTTCTCTCATTCGATTTGCTACAAGGTCATTCCCTGGGTCGTATTTGAGTCAATGCTTCCAAATCATTGATCGTGTCATTCATATGTTCAAGAGAAGTCCATCTGAAACCTATATTGAGTCGGCCATCTACAGTTATCCATTCTCTCCGTGTCGGCCCTCCCTGTGTTCAGTCCAATTAGCAAAATTCTCTGTTTCACCTTCAAACTCTGTTACTCATTTCATTTCATTGATGGGGGATACATCAAGGCCCTCCTGTGACGAGTTTTGTTCCATCGACTTTAGCTCATTATCTGGAATCAAGACTTAGAAATTATTTGGTACCTTGGAACTTGCATGCCTTAATGGCAAGTTTCCTCACTTTTGACAGTGGGTTTACATCATTGACCCTTGATCGAAAGATTCCATCGGATTTTTGATATCAACTCATTTATTCACACTCGATGGATTGTACTATGGTACCTTGGGAGTCATTGACATCAATGGTGATTTCCCTCGCACTTGTTAATGGTTTCATCATTGACCGGTAATCAAGTGGTTTCTACCATGTTCGACTTCAACACATGTAATCACATGGTTAGATTTGTACTTTGGGTGGTGATATTGAAGACCCTAGATATTATCTTTGTGATCCAGGTTGCGATGGAGTATGTATAATTTGCGACACATAGATTCACTGTGTATGTTTCGTGGCTATGTTGTCTTGATTTGAAATTTCTCGCATAGATCCACAGTGTATTCCGGTGGCTATGCTATATTTTGATGGCATGGATCCACAGTGTATGATTGGTGGCCATGAACCATGTCTATAATGTCATCAGTCTGTGATCTGAGTATGGGAATGCCTACCTCAAAATTGGTATATATGATATTCTGCAAATGCTTGATTGTTCGCAGGTTTCCGATTAGATGTGCTCCTAGTTCCCAACACACACATGCAGCTTACAAAGTTTATCGACTGTCACTGGTTCCAACCTCATACTTTGGGGGGCATTCTGTTACCCATGATTTTGGTCATCATGATGATGTATTGATGATGGTGTACTCAGGCTCTTCATTAAAACTTTCTCCTAAGAAAAGTTACTTTCATCCATTTCCAGAAATCACATTTTTAAGGACTGTTCGTAGGCTGCTAGTATATTTTCCTGCAAGAATGCATGATTCTTGCAGGCTGCCTTAAGCCAGGGTGCGAGAATTTCGCACTGTGTGTAACTGCTAGGGTGTGAACACTTTCTAAAGCAAGGAAAAAGATGAATTCTTGAAGTTTCTAGAAGGGAATCTTCTAGAAGGATGAGATGGCATTCGAATGGTTATCCTAGTAATGGATTCCCTGATATTTTGGGATCATTCTTATCCAAGTAACCAACTCATTCTCTCCTATATATTGAGTGGATTCTCATGGAAAAGGTTAGAAGCAAACAAGGTTAAGCAAGAGATTGGAGAATTGGTGAAAGACTGTGTGAAGGATTGATGCTACAGCAGCTAAGAACTCCAACAAGTTTATCAAAGGTGGTTGATATTCTTCATGCAAGAGAGAAAATGTGTGTGTCGGAGCCAAGGGCCATTGAAAGGAAGTTTGCAACATAAAGGCTCAGGTTGTAATCTTTACTTTCCATCAATATGATACAGTAATATGTCTCTTTTCCATAAAGCTGATTCCACTTTATTGTATAACTCCTTGATCATATACATAGATTCACTGTTGAATAGATTGTTCTTTCTTCACTTCGGTTGGTTTGTATTGTTCTGGTATTGACTGTACGAGAGCACTGGAGCGAAACAGGAGCAACAAAGATCAAAGGAAGTGATTATAAGGTATGTAATTTGTTCTTGCCTCCTAGTTCATTCAACAGTCAAAATCTAGGGAAAGAGTATTATTCTATCTTGCTTTGTTCTAGATCCAGGTGGATCTAGGGAGATCGGTTTGTGTCCGCACTTACAAATTTATCCAATAACAACTAGTTTGTACTTACTTGGTCTAAGAGGAAGTTTGTTTCGTCCACGAAAGCTCCCAGAATCGAATTTATTTAACAAAGGGGTGCTTTTGGCTTTTTGGTCAATTCTCAATTTGCAATGGTGATAATGAGTTTCATCTTCTATTTATAGATGTTTTTGGCCCTTTTTGTCATTTTTTGACCCCCGTTGTCATTTTTTCTGGGTTGAAAATCATGTAACTATTGGTTGTGGAGCCTCATTATCTTCCTGATTTAGAGGTCTTTTACTTTCAGCCATGTTTATACCCCATGAGGTATTTACACCCCAGAAGTATGTACACTCTTCCATGCGGGAGAGTGCGGAGGGGGGGTACCCTCTCTGCGGGGTTCGAGGGGGCTATCCCCCCGGCTAAGGGGTCTGGGGGAAAGTGGGCCCCCAACAGGGGTTAGGGGGAAGCGTCCCCCGATGGGGGTTCGGGGGCAAAGCCCCCAAAGAAAAAATTGCCTTGTAAAAGTATATTGTAATTTCATTGTAAATCTGGACCGTTCATTATAAGGTCGCAGATCTAACGTTAGAGATTATGTTAGGGTTTTTTCCCTACAAAGCAACCCTCTTTTATGAGGGAAATGTATTGCGGCTATGTATGTTGGTGAGTATTGTATTCTGGGAGAGGAGACTGTGAGAGAAAGAAGAGGAAGTTACAGCGGGTTTTGTTGTAGGTTGTATCCCTTCATTTTGTTGGATAATAATAAAGAAAGGACCTGGAAATTTCTCTGGTGGACATAGCCCACACTGGGTGAACCACATAAATCTGTGCCTCTCTTGTATTGTGTATATTATGTGTTTTGTTTCCACATTTGTTTTATTTTATTGCTTCGCGGTCCTATTTTTCTAACAACTGGTATTAGAGTGTAAGGTAACTCGCAGGAAAAGAGGGTTCCTGGTTCGAGTGGGAGCAATGTTGGAAGATGGAAAGTTTAGGGTCGAGAAATTTAACGGCCAAAACTACCAATTATGGAAGATGCAGATGGAAGATTATTTATATCAGAAGGATCTATTCCTACCATTGAGCGGAGAAGCAAAGAAGTCGACAACCATGAAGGATGAAGAATGGGAGATTCTTGACAGAAAGGCTCTAGGAAGGATACGGCTGAGCCTGGCAGTGTCGGTGGATTTCAATATCTTGAAAGAAAAGACAACGAAGGGTTTGATGGATGCTTTGGCCAAATTGTATGAAAAACCATCGGCGTCCAATAAGGTATTTCTAATGAAGAGATTATTTAATATGAATATGTCGGAAGGTGGATCTGTTGCGGATCATTTAAATGAATTTAATATGGTTACTAATCAACTAAGTTCTGTAAAAGTGGACTTTGATGATGAGGTTAGGGATCTTCTAATCTTGTGCTCATTGCTAGAAAGTTGGAATGGCTTGGTCATGGCTATAAGTAACTCTATCTCTGGTTCAAATACTTTAAAATTTGATGATGTTGTTGGTGTTATCCTTAGTGAGGAAATGCGACGGAAAAGCACAGGTGAGACATCAGGTAGTACATTGAACATGGAGAACAGGGGAAGACAATAGGATAAAGGAAAGGGCTCAGGGAACCATGGGAATTCTAGGAAGGGCAGATCCAAATCTAGACTTGGAAAGATAGAGTGTTGGAATTGTGGGAAGAAAGGACATCTGAAGAAAGACTGCAGAGCTCCAAAGAAACAAAGAGATGGACAGCAGGAGAGAAATCAGGAAGCAAATGT
>ML778352.1:156200-169387 GCA_009831015.1 Picea engelmannii
GAAGATCCTTCTAGAAGTGGAAGCTTCTATTAGGTCTTCTTACATCCGCCTTATTCTATTTTATTGAAAGGTATTATTAATATTGACCTTTATTACATCCGAATACATTGATCTACCTATGTGCGGGTTAGGACCTTAACACACAGAGTCCATAGTTAATCTCTTTTCAGACTCCCTAAAAATGAAAAGATCCCCAAGTGAGCTAGTTTCTTCACACTCGTTAAACTAGTCCAGAAAAACATCCATTTCAAAGTCCATAGTTAAGTTACTTTCATACTCCTTAAAATTGAAAATATCGTCGAGTGACCTTCTTCTTTCACACTCGTTAATTGGTTCAGAAAAACATCTATTGGCATGAGTTTACCCCTTTTTCTGGCCTATAGATTAAGGAGGAAAAAGGTACACCTCAAGATATTCGTCTCACCGAGAGAGTTTTTATTAGTAGATTTTTTACTTTTTTGGGCTAAGGGGACTAAACCTAGAAAAATGTAGTGAGTCCATAGTTAATCTCTTTTCAGACTCCTTAAAATTGAAAATATTGCCGAGTGATCTTGTCTTTATCACACTTGATAAAATGGTTTTGAATAGATGTCTTTTCGGTGCTAATTTATCCCTTATTTGAACTAACTAGACTATCTTCGAAAAAGTTACCCCAATGGAGTCTTCTTTTACTCTTTTTCAGACTCTCTCAAAATGAAAAACCACCGATCTTACCTTCTCTTGGCTTGTTTAAAATTACATTGAAGGACGTTATCATTATGTCCTATTAATCGCATTTTCATTCCTGCGTCTTTGGCCTGATGCCGACTCCATGTGGCTCTCAACTAAACCTTTGAATAATGCCTTATATGCAAGCCTTGTAGCACTTTGCCTCTTCATCTTGACACCTTGACCCCTGGAGGAATTTTCCCGAGTGTCCTTTTCCTGCACATGCTTCCTTGCTCTAAGCATCAACATGTTCCTTGCACTTGGAACTAGTATGTCTGCGACACTCGTTCCTCTTTGTAATGTAGCATTCTTTTATTCTTTTTCAATCTTTCAAAATATTGAAAAAGACAAAAATATCAAACATAACCCAAAAAGAGGATGGGAAAAGTATTTTCTTTTTATGGTAGCACAATGAGTCACCCTTGGACAAAGCACATCCTTTTGCTTGTTCATAAAGCTCTGGGATTTAATATGACCATAGGAAGTTGTTCTTGTAACATAGAGTTGTATCCTCCTCCATGATTTGAACAAGGCCTGTCCAAAGGATAATTTCCCCACCCCATTTCTTGACTAGATTTTGGTTGAATGCGTAGGCTATGAGATCTTTTCTTTCATGGATGGTTTCTCGAGATATAATCAGATACGGATTAAGACTGAAGAACAACATAAAACATATTTTATTGTCCATGGGGTACATTTGCTTATCTAAAGATGCCTTTTGGCCTGAAGAATGCTGGAGGCACTTCTCATCGGGCCATGTATTTTTCTTTCCATGATCTCAAACACCTAGTTGAGGCTTATCTAGATGATTTATCATCACGATCTCATAAGAGATCTGATCATCCCACACACCTCCAACTTATCTTTGAGCGATGTCGCTACTATCGGATTCTCTTGAATCCAAAAAAATTCAATTTTCGCATGACGTCGGGTCGTCTACTAGGTTTCATAGTTTCAAAAATAGGGATCATGGTCGATCCTCTAAAGGTTGAGGTGATAGTTCAGTTTCCTCCCCCATGCACAGTCCCAGCTTCAAAGTTTACAGGGAAAAGAGAACGTTTTACGGTGTTTCATCGCAAACTATGCCGAGATCACAAAAGGGTTCATGCATTTACTAAAGAGGGGAATTCCTTTCCATTGGGACGAAGCCTCTCAATGCTCTTTCGAAGCGTTGAAACATGCCCTCATGTCTGCCCCCCTACTTCGGCCACCCAATTATAATAAATATTTCTTATTATACTTGGTCACTGCAGAGTCGACCATCGGCATGGTCTTGGTTCAAGAGGATGATTTTCTTGAAGAGAACATGATCTACTACCTGAGCGAAGGCCTGGTTGGACCAGAACTCAACTACTCCTGTGTTGATAAACTTGCGTTGGGAGCAGTTCATGTTGTCCAACAGTTCCGTCATTATATCCTATTTCGCAAGACCACCGTCATTTCCGTTATGAATCCATTCCAATATGTGTTGACATGATGCGTAATTGGTGAAAAGATCAGTAGATGGATAGTTATCCTCCAGGCATTTGACTTGTATTTTGTTTCGGTTAAATCCAAAAAGTCATTGGTCTTTGTAGAACTCATCTTGGAACTTTCGGTCAAGTCAGGTGATGTTACGCTAGAATAATCACCGATCAAAGGAGATATTTTTCAGATTTCATCTTCGAACCCCTGGTATGGATATATATTATTCTATCTCCAGAATTTGAAGTGCCCTGCCTCTTCTTCTCGTGATGAGCATCCGCGTATACGCCATTAGGAAAAAAACTATGTTATTCTCGAAGACACTTTGTATCGTTGAGGTATAGATTACATCCTTCGTCGATGTCTCACCCATGAAGAAGAGGAACTCGTGCTTAACGACTACCACACTGGAGCATATCGTGGTCATTTGTCCGGGTTGGCAATAGCCCAAAATATTCTACAAGCCAGTTACTATTGGCTGAAGTTAATCAAATATTGAGTTCAATCAGTCAAGAAGTGCCACCCGTGTCAGATCTTCCCACGGAAGATGAGGACACATCCTTCTCCCATGTTTCCCATCATCATAGTTGGCCCCTTCACCAAGTGGGAGATTGATTATACTACATGAAACCCCCCCTCAGCCAAGGGGCACCGTTATATCATCATAGCAATAGACTAATTCACCAAGTGGGTCGAAGCTATGCTAACGTTCAAGGATGATGGTGAGACAACAACTCTCTTCTTGTTTAATAAGATAATAGTAAGGTTCGACATCCCAAAGGAGATTGTCACTGACCATGGCAATCACTTTCAAAACAAAATTATGTCTGAATTAACATAAAATCTATGGCTGAGACAAGAAAACTCATCACCTTATTACCCACAAGAAAATGGTCAGGTGGAAGCTGTGAATAAGTCACTCAAGACCATTCTACAACAAATGATCAATTCGGCCAAGTCAAATTTGAATTTGATGTTATACTCGACATTGTGGGCCTACCGAATGTCTATAAATACTTCCACTATTTTCTCACCTTTTCAACTTTTTTACGGCTTGGAAGAAGTCTTGCCTATAGAATGCCAGATCCCATCTCTTAAGTTGGCAGTGCAGTTATTGCCAGACACTTCACCGCTTGTGGAACTCTTATTATATCTCGATCCGCTCGATGAGAAACGACGTGATGCAACCTTGGCTAACAAGGTTCACAAGAAAAGAGTTAAGTGTCAGTATGATCAGTCCGTTCATCCTTAGATTTTCTCTGAAGGTGACCTTGTCCTAGTCTATGACCAAGATAAGGATCCCCTGGGGGCAGGTAAGTTCAAACCCATGTGGTTAGGACCGTTCATTATGAAGGAGGTATTAAACAAAGGCACTTATCATCTAGTTGACTTTGAAGGGAAAGATTTAGCGAATCCTAGAAATGGGCTCTAACTCAAGAAGTATTACTCATAGGTGGGTCGCCTTGGGTGACTTCTTGTACATATTTATAGTTCTTATACATTTTATTTTTTTTAGTTTTTTGTCTTTTTGGTCTTATGGACATGTTGTTTTGATGCATATTTTTCACTGTGGTAGATGTCAAGTGAATCATATGTGTTTGTTGGATTTGTAGACGGTGCTAGCTGACACACTTAGAGGCTTGCTTCCATAGCTTGGGTAATCTTCACACCCCAAGGCCAGTTTTTATCTTTTGGAGGTATCTGTTTAGGTGACACCACAAAAAATGTCACCGAATACAATGCAGTAATAGATTTTCTTCGTAACGCCTTGTCGCATGGTATCTCTTACCTTTGGGGCTACTTAGATGCACAATTGGTTGTGTCCCAGTTAAATGGGGTTTATCGTGTTTACGATCCTAATCTACATTGACAATTCCTTAGGGTACGTCTCTTAGAACGTTTTTTTGATTACATTACGTATATCCATGTTCCTAAGGGATCGAATCAAATGATAGATACTCTAGCTAATCAAGTATTAGATTGGCATATTGCACACATGTAAAGAAAAAAAGAACACACATACACATGTAAATACATTTGCAAATAAATGTAATGCATAAGACATAAAAGGATGTAAATATATATATAGAAAGTATAAGAGTACATAGGTGGGCACAAGTGCCTCAAAAAATAACGAGTCTGGTATACAACGCGGGGCTTATGCCCTCAAAAATATACAAAATTTCCCTCGGCACGTAAATGGTCCACCATAATCTAAGCACAAGGCATGTTGGCCCTGACATAGTGAACTACAACGTTTTCGAAATGTTGAAATAGATGGACCCAGGTTCGTGGCACCCCAACAACATGAGGTTGCATAGATGGCAGGAGATCCTTGATCTCGACCATAGGCATAGTACGGGTGAGTGTGGTCAAGTTCCACTCCACTCGTCTCAAAACTCTCTCAGCCTCTCCAGGTGGAGGTACCCTCATTTCTATTGCTAGTCCGACGGTTGCTACTATTGTTGCCTCTGGTCATGGACGATGCCTGCTCCACACAAAATCAGTTGGACGCACTTGTCCCAAATCTGTATATAACAAATACATAGTTGTCAGGTGCTCTGGTACACATAAAAATGATATACATAAAAAAGAAATCAAAAACTAAAAAATATTTTAAAAAGAAAAATGTACCTAATTCTCCTCACTCCGCTTCGGGAGGTACGAGAATGTTAGGATCTCTAGAGAATTTGATCCTGGCATAGGGGTAGTCCTCTATAGCCAGAATCTTCCGAGACCACTAGTCGAAAAAAGTATTATCAAAGGCCTCGATGGTCCTCCCTCCCCCCTATCATAGAAAGAATGATGTACACCTGCACACTACTGGGAAGGAAGCCACGTGCCCCCGTATTATCTCTCGGGGACTAAGACTCGGTACCCTCTCGAAGAAGAAAGAGAACAGAATAGTCTTGAGCCTAAATTTCTTGTTGTTCCTCCAAAGACACTCTGTGAGTTGTCTCTTCATGCACTCTAGCATGGTTGTATTCCAATAGAACACATGCATTTAAAAATTGTATTGCACAATGCATATGCGCCCGAGAGGCTTGATGTAAAGCCATGGATCGAGTGATCCGCCCAATAAGTAAAACTATCACTTTGAGTGATAGGTTGGTGATTTTTTGGATTAGTACCTGTGAACCCATTTTATATGTTCCGGCCTCACAGTGTTGTTAAATCAACTTGGAAATGTTGTGAGGCCCAGAGGGAAAAGCATGGAGGTTGACTGGTTCCCCTCTCCTCGAGAGGCCAGTGAAAAAATAAATATCTTCAGTCTTTGGAATCGACGACTATCCCTCGAGCATAAAAGCCTCTACATCTGGGTGCCAATAATCCACCAAGGCATTCTACAGCCTGAGTTGTTCCCTCATGAGTTGACACCAAAATAATTTCCACAACCCGAATTGTTTTAATGCGGCGATAGGAGCAGGGTCTTCCTCGACCATTGAATCAGTGTCCTCATGCTCTCTCTCTCTCCAATGGACATACATTATGAAAAATGACAAGTTCAAAGGAGAGTCAAATGATGCATTTTAAAATTTTTCATATGTTTGAGGATGTATGTGGGCTATATTGGGGACAGTCGCATATGTATGCGGGCGTAATTTTCTCTGCCCACATGCATACGTGAACTATCCTTGGACAACCCGCGTACACGCAGGGCCGACCTTTTTAAAGGTGTGCGCCCCTCCAGAAATGAAAAGAAATGAAAAAATAAAGATTGGAAATGCAGGAGGGAATAGTTTGTACTTACTTGCTCCAAGCGGAAGTTTGTTTCGTCCACAGAAACTCCCAGAATCAACTTCTTTAACAAAGGGGTGTTTTTGGCTTTTTGGTCAATTCTCAATTTGCAATGGTTATAATGATCTGCAACTTCTATTTATAGACTTTTTTGGCCCTTTTGTCATTTTTGGACCTCCGTTGTCATTTTTTCTGGTTTGAAAATCATGTAACTTGGTTCTTGAGTTTCTCATTGGATGTTACAATATACTTTACTTTTGGTTCGGTGAACATTTTGGGAGTTGGGGCACTTTTAAGGTCATTTGGTGAAAAATAAAATTTCCAACTTTGTGCATTTAAGATAGGATTCCACCTCTACTTGTTGCATCTCGTTGTATTTTTATCTTTACCATAGGATTGACCCCACCGAATTGCGACACAGAACCGTCATTACTGCTCTAGAAGTGTCGTAATTTAGTGGTAGAGCCTACCCTTACATGGATGCACTAAGTAGATACTGGTTGCATTTTGGTGTCCATGCCGTTGCTAATGACTATAGGCTCGGGAGTCGTTTTAGTCTTGTCTTTATTACAAGTTTGATCCTTCACATGTCTGATATATTATCACTCTTGGCCTCACCCTCGGGACTCCCAAAAAACAAACAGGTCTTCTTTTAAGCCCTTTTCAGAGCCTCTAAACATGAAAATATTGTCAAGCGATCGTGTTTCCCTTCACGCTCACCAAACTAAAATTTGAAGGCACGTATGTCCGGTGGTAGTTTACCCTTTTTTCATTCTAGATGGTCAATTGTACAAACAAAGGTATACTCTAGGAACTTCAGTTCGCTAGAAGAGTATTCTCAGGTATACGATTAACCCTTTTTGGTGCCCGAGGGACTAAATTTATGAAAAAGGAGCCCCCACAAAGTCCATAGTTAAGCTCTTTTTAGACTCCCTAAAAATGAAAATATATTCGAGTGAGCTTGATTCATCGTACTCGTTAAACCGATCCAGAAGAACATCCATTACAGAGTCCATAGTTAAGCTCTTTTCAGACTCCTTAAAATTGACTAGATCGTCGAGTGACCTTGTTCTTTCACACTCGTTAATTGGTTCAGAAAAAACATCTACTGGCATGAGTTTACACCTTTTTTCGGCCTGTAGATTAAGGAGGAAAAAGGTACATCTTCGAAGATTCGTCTTGCTAGGAGATTTATACTTAGTATATTTTATACTTTTTCGGGCTAAGGGGACTAAATCTAGAAAAAGGCAATGAGCCCATAGTTAAGCTCTTTTCAGACTCCTCAAAATTGAAAATATTGCCGAGTGATCTTGTCTTTATCACACTCTTTGAAATGGTTTTGAATAGACGTCTTTTCGGTGCTAATTTATCCCTTTTTCGAGCCAACTAGACTATCTTCAAAAAAGGTACCCCAATGGAGTCTTCTTTTACGCTTTTTCATACTCTCTAAAAATGAAAAAACACCAAACTTACCTTCTCTGGGCTCGTTTAAAATTACATTGAAGGATGCTAACATTGTGTCCTGTTAATCGCATTTTCATTCCCGTGTATTTGGCCTGATGCCGACTCCATGTGGCTCTCAATTGAACCTTTGAAGAATGTCTTATACTCAAGCCTTGTATCACTTTGTCTCTGCGTCTTGACACCTTAACCAATGGAATAATTTTCCCTAGTGTCCTTTTCCTGCAGATGCTTCCTTGCTCTGAGCATCAGCGTGTTCCTTGGGCTTGGAACTAGTATGTCTGCGACACTCGTTCCTCCTTTGTAACGTAGCATTCTTTTATTCTTTTTCAATCTTTCAAAATATTGAAAAAGACAAAAAAAATCAAATATACCCCAAAAAGAGGATGGGAAAAGTATTTTCTTTTTATGGCAGCACAATCAGTTTCCCTTGGACAAAGCACATCCTTCTTTTTGTTCATCAAGCTCTAGGATTTAATATGACCTTAGGAAGTTTTTCTCGTAACATAGAGTTGTGTCCTCCTCCACTTGGTTATTCTTCCAAACATATGGAGATTTTGCGTTGCCTCCTGCATCGTGAACTTATGTCAATGTCATGCTGCCTAAGTCTCATTTGCAGTTGTCTCTTGTCCTCATGCCCGACCATCCCGAAAGTCCAATCAAAGTCTTTGTTCAAAATTGATAAAGTTCTCTTCTTGTTCACCGAGATCCTCTTGTTTGTTCCCCGACAAGCCATCGAAGAGCTCTGGGTAGTGAAGTTGTACACTCATATTGCACTGCTACCCTAGTTTTGAAGATCTTGAAGTTGTTGCTCGAGCTCTGAAGACCTCATCTCCAACCATCAGGTGTCATTAACTTCTTGAAGATGGATACTACTCATGTATATCTTTTGATTTTGAGATGTAGATCCATTATGTATTGTTCGCGACTACACTTTATATATTTATATGACATGGATCTGTAGTTTATTTGATTGTAAGCCATGATTTATTTCATCCCGAGCACGGGTATGCACACCTCGGTGAGACAATTGTTATTTTGTATATGTCACCTCCCAAACTCTAGTCTCGGGCTCACTCGCTTCGTACGTTGGTAAATATTTGTAATTTATTTCATCCATCATATGCTCTTCTGACCTCACACATTAGGGAGCATCTATTATAACCCTAATTTGCACCAGACATGCATACCTAGCCCCTTTTTCTAGAATTCCCTATTCTAGCCCCTTTTTCCTCATCCATAATCCTATGCCCATTCTCTAGAGAGGAGTGTGAGACAAGAAGGATACATGGAAGAAGTTGGAGCTTGGTGAAGAGGATCCCAGGACAGGGTTCGAGGAGCATCCGTCGATCTTGTTTTGTAAGTAACTTTATGAGATTAATATAAAGAAATACTTTTGTCATCCCACCATATGATGTGTTTTATCTTTATGTTTGATTTACGTTTTGTTATGACATCTAACCCATTAATTAATATATAGAATGCATGTTCGTAGTTTCTTGTTTATCTTTTGGTGAATGGAGGTCAGCCTTGGGAGGAGACTTGTAGTCAAGAAGCGATCGAATGAACTGGGATTGACATCGGATGCGGAGTTCAAGGTAAGACTACCAGATCCCTATACTTTGTACTTTATGCATGAATGTGGGGTGTTGTCGTGATAGTTTTTAAAAGTAGGATACTTTAGACAGTGAGCTCTCCCTGCACTTTAGAACCCTAGTTTAGTCCGTAGGGGGGTTTTCCCACTATAGCAAGGCTAATAACAAAACCTTTACAAATGAGTCATAGTTTTTCCTACCCAAAAATTCCCAGACATAAGAGAAGTGTGAGCTTCTTGTATTACATAGACTCGTTCACTTGTAGGAATACATAGCTTTCCAAGATGGTAGAGTATTTTTCCCTGCAGACAATAGTTCTCTACCTGTGCACCATGGGTTAGCTTCTCATATACTTCTTTAAAATCTTCATCGATGGCATATTGTTATACATAGATATCATGAGATAAGGAAGTATTCTTCAAAACAATAGAAGCGAAAATAGGAGGTATAGAAAGAATATCGACTACCTTGTTACTTGTACCATTTTTGTACTTGATTGCCAAATGAAATTGTTGTAGAAAACCCATCAATTGTAGTGTCGAGATTCTTGCAGTTTGGTCTATTCTTGGAGATACTGTAAGGGCTGGTGATCTATATATATGATTGTTTCCTTCCCTAAAAAGTAGTGTTTCCATTTATTTATGCTTTGAACTAATGCATACAACTCTTTATCATATGTAGGATAGTTAACAACATCTTGGTTAAAAGTTTCAAAGTTGTAACAGATAGGCTTACGATATTTCATCAATACTGCATCCATGGAATATCTGTTGGAATTTGTCTCGATCTCAAAAGGGTGTTGAAGATTCGACAGTGCTAATACTGGTGTCGGTACTAATCTTCTCTTTCAAAGTGTCGAAAGATTTTTGTTTCTTTCCTTCCCACTTAAAAGTGTTCTTCACAGTCATTAAGGCATGTAGAGGATTTTCTAGAAAGGAGAAGTTAGAAATTAACCTCCTCCAATAATGGACTGCACCTAAGAATCTTTGGACTTCGGTTACACTTTTTGGTTCAGAGCAATTTACAATTACATTAATTTTGGAAGGATCAATTTCTAATTGTCCTCCTCCTACAATATGACCTAAGTACACAAGTGCAATCTTTCCAAATTCACATTTAGACAATTTTACATACAACTTTTCCCTTTGAAAAGTATCCAATACTTTCTTTACATGCCTCACATGTTCATCCCAAGTCTCGCTAAAAATAAGAATGATGTCTATATACACAATCAAAAAGTCATCTAGGAAAGGCCTGAATACATCATTCATCACATGCATGAAAATTGTCGGGGCATTACAAATCCCAAACGGTATAACTAACCACTCAAACAATCCTTGTTTGGTTTTAAATGTAGTTTTCCATGCATCCTTTTCTACGACCCTGATTTGATGATATCCACTGTGAAAATCCAACTTAGTGAAATAAACAACATTATTCAATTGATCAATTAAATCATCTATACGAGGAAGAGAGTATCATTTTTTCACCGTGATTTTATTTAAGTCTCGATAATCGACACACATTCACCATGTGCCATCTTTCTTTGGAACCATCACGATTGGAGAACCACAAGGAGATGAATTGGGCATGATGACCCAATGATCCAATAATCCCTGTACCTGCTTCTTGATCTCTGTTATCTCCACAGTTGACATCGTGTACATGCCCACATTAGGAAGAGGAGAATCCTGTTGAAGATGTATCTCATGTTGGATTTCCCTCTTAGGAGGTAATCCATTTGATTTCTGAAAAATATCATCATACTTAGAAACAATATCAATTAATTTTTTTTTATGAGATGGATCACATCCTTGGAAAGCATCGGATGTCCTAGCATATTTATCTCTTATGACCATGAGTACATATCTCTTATTAGCGTTTATGAGTCTTTTCATTTTCCCTTCACTAACAAGTGTTGTATTTACCCTCATGTTGTGAACTCTAACAATATATTCCACTCCCCCTTTAGTAAGGTGGTATTTGTTCTCATGATGAAAGAAGATTGATTTTATATCATAAAGATAAGGAATTCTCAACACTATGCCACATATATCAAGTGGTAGAAAATCCAAATCCACTTCATCAATCAACTTTGAAGAAATAGAAAATATGACCCTACATTGTTTGGTGGCATTAAGTTTTTCTTTATCACATACCCAACCAAGAGGAAAAGGCTTCAGATGTGGTTCTTTTCAAGACCCATCTTATTAACAAGTTCTTCAGATATTAAGTTTACTTGGGAACCCAGATCAAATAATGTATCGATCTTAGTGTGATTAGATACAACTCTTCTGTGAAATAATTCATTCCTCTTTCCTCAATCATCATGCGATTCATTATTGGAACATGAACCAACATGAATGGAATACTTACCGTGTACTCCAACCGCTATGATGTTTCCTTCATATCATGAATTGGAACCAAGATCGTGTTGCGTTGTAGCAATGGTTTTTGTCTTCCCCTTTCCACCAAACTATTTTGGTTTCATTTCTGGATGCAGTTTCCAACAATGTTCTTCATCGTGGCTGATTTTATTGCAATGACTGCAATATGGCTTTCATCCTTCTCTCATCACTATGGCAGTCTTCTTTTCCTTCCTTTTAAACTTCTTGAAAGGTTTATGTGATATATTGGAAGGTTTCTTCATGGGATCTTCTTGAACATGCTTCCCCCAGTTCTCAAGATGAGTGTCTTGCACACAAACTTCGTCAAGATTAATGGGGTTAAACAAGAGAAAAGTATGATGAATATAAATGTGAAGTGTGCCAATATACTTCATTAAAGTTTCATAAGAATCCAAAGGAATGTTCAATGCAAGAAATTTATTCCTAAATTCCTCTGTGAAATTTTGTACAATTTGACCTTTACTTTGCCTTAAAGTTTTTCATTCCATCATTGCTTTATGTAAATACCCTAATGGATAAAATTGTTTCCTCATCGCTGATTTAAATTTCGACCATGAGGAAAGAATATTACCACACTTACTTCTATCATGATGTTTTCTCTCCCACCATACGAGAACGGTGTCTTCCAACCGAAGAGAAGCCGAGTGTACTTTAACTTCCTCTCCATCAATATGTTGAACACGGAAATATACTTCAACATTCCGGATCCAATTATCTAGCTTTTCAGGATTATCATCTCCATTAAATATAGGTAAAACAAATTTTACATCAAACTTTAACAATGGTTTCTTAAAAGAGGCGTTATGGCTAGAATGATGAGAATGGCATGTGCTTCATTTTTCTTCCCTTTCTTCTTCATCCTCTTCTCATAATCTCCATACATTCATTCGACCATTTCTGACATGTGATAAAACACCATATGAAAGGTTCTCTTCTATTCATCACGCTTGTCCTCTGCTTCCATTTTCTTCCTTTGGGATGCATGGCCAACTTCAGGATTGAAATTATTAAGAGTTCCTTCACCGTGCTTATGCTTGGCCCTAGTAAGCATTCACACTCAACAATTCAAGTCAAATACGACTTCTCTGATACGAGCACGATCTGGGATCTTTTCATGGAGTGACTTATAAAGAATTGCATTAAATGAGCATAAATTAAAGAGCACCATTAAAGAATGAAAAGCTCAAAAAATGAAGAGACATAAGCATCAAATTTGAACACAAAAACTTGATAACAGAGTTCTTCCCTGGTGGACTATGTCTCCGGGTCCTGCTCTCAAATGGGTAGGCTCTTTCATTAACTCAACAAAATAATTTGGAAAAATAGATAAGTATATGTTGGCATAGGGGAAGACCCAGGGTTCAACGCTACAATAGCACACCAACAAAACCCTAACTGCCGGCCCTTTAGGCAACACCTGCGAAGTAGATGAAGTCTCACCCGAGGTAGAGGCAGAGGTGGTTGCAGGACTCACGTATCTACAACCTTAGCTGGGACACAAATCTATGATTGTAATACTTAATAGAGCACTTAGCACCGCCATGATCCGGATTATTTTCGGCACGAAATGAGAGCGGAGATATAATAAAGAAATGCACAGAGATATCGCGTATATCCAGTAATATAACATAAATATATCAGATATGCAACCATAAACATAGAGATACAGAAATACACGATTTCTATTAATGAAATAAATGTACAGAGACTGTAAAAATACAGAGTGAAAGACTCGCTAGAATGGTGGCAGCTTATCTCTGAGAAGAGATGTGACGGCTACTCGCATTCGCAAGAAGATGATTACAATGAGGCT
>ML778352.1:173095-219893 GCA_009831015.1 Picea engelmannii
GGGAGGTATGTGATAAATGATCCCATAATAACCATGGGAACCCAAGGAGGGTTATCATTTCTTGATTTCCGCATCATATACATAATATTTGAGTCCATTTATTCCTACTATCTCAACCATATAAATATGGAAGAGTCTTGGTCAATGGAAAGTGATGATGAAGAGTGAGAAACCCTCGACCTGGAGAAATCATGGCATGGAAATATATGTCAACCTGTCTGGAATTCGAGCATGGTGTTCTGCAATTCGACTTGTGTCGACTGGCGGTTGCTAGTTGGTCAAAACAAGGATCACCGTCACTTTTCCAGATATCTTTTCGGATGAGGAGATCAATGAGGCACTGAACTTCCTTGAATGAGAGATGGAATGGAAATCCAGATTCACACTAAAATTGTGATAGTCAAAGAGGTAGTCACATGTTCTATGAATCTTTCGATAATATTGAGTTCATAAATTAAATTAGAGTCAATTTCATTATAAATTTTGAGTCGACAGTATCTGAGTTTGAGTCACATTGTTATTAAAAGTAGAAAATGTGGAGCATTGTCTATAAAATATGTTACATGAAAGATAGTCAAGTCGAGTTTAGAATAGTCGAGTAATTTGAGTCGAATCATAATATAGTCTGATTCTAGTCGACTCAAGAGTTGAGTCGGAGTTGGAAGTCAGTTTAGCCCAAAAATTAAAATATTTTGTTTATGTTGTTGACTGAGTCGGTTGCTAATCAGTTAATTCATTCAAGATTTAATGTAAAATATGAGTCAGAATTGCAGTTTAGAGAAGTGAGAGGGTTAAACTTGAGTATTTAAAGACAAGTGATCCTCTCAATCATTGTAATGTGAGGGAATTGTATGTTGTTTGACATCCTATTACTTTTCATCTAGATTTTTGCAATAAGAATATTGCTTGGGCATTTATGGATGATCACATAGTGATTATTTTCCATGTAGATTCTATATCTGTTTTGTAACAGTTGCCCTATACTCATCAAATTATGCTTCAGAACAGAAACATAATATACATAAGACATAACTTTATGATCTCCTTTTCAGGTTAAAATGTTTATATTACCTTTCCCTAAGACAATGAATTGGATATTTGTTCCAAGTGTAACCTTGGTTTGGACTGACTCGTCCAAGCTAGAAAACAATTGTATGTTTCTTGTCATGTGGTTATTGCAGCCTGAATTTAAGTACCATATGTCATATGGACTTGCTTGAGCAACATTTCACTCAACGGGTGACACTATATTAGGCATTTCTACTGCGCTAGGCACAACTACAATGCACACCATAAACATAGGGAGAGTTTGGTTATTTGCGTTGTGTGACTGATCTTGACTTTGATTTTTTTGATTGTACTGTCTCTCTATGCACTCATATGCATAATGTCCATACTTTTTACAGTAATGGCATTAAATATTTGATTTGTCAGTTCTTTGACAACTTGACTCGTTGGTACTTGGGTTTTGACCTCTTCCACCAGTATTTCTAGGATTTCTATTGCATCCACTTCTGTCGGAACTTCTTCCTCTACCTCTAGAGTTATCTCTCTTCCATGAATCATAGATGACTGCATGGAAAATGAATTCTATAATGACATATTTGACCTATTCAACCTGTGTTCATGATTGATGAGGTAATCTTTCAGTTCATCTAGACTAAACTAACTCAAGTCTTTTCTCTCTTCTAGAGTCATAACAAGGATATCAAACTTAGGAGGAAGACTCCTAAGTACCTTCTCAACAAATTTTATGTCTTCTATGGTTTCACCATGAGAATTAATATGATTTATTAGTCCAATGACGTGGGTGTAGAATGAATCTACTGTGTCTGAATATTTCATTGGCATGGTTTCAAAAATTCTTCTAAGAATCTGCAGTTTTGGAGTCTTTACTTTGTCCATACCCTGATAAGAGGTTTGTAATGTGTCCCATGCTTCCTTGGATTTCTTTGTTGATGAAACTCTTGGAAGCATTCTCTCATGTGTGGCTTGATGTATGTAAAAAAATGCCTTTCCATCCTTCTTTCTTTGATCTTTCAAGAAATCTTTCTCAGCTTGTGTGAGGGCATTGTATGTTGCCTGATATACTTGTTCCATATAGCCATTCTTGACTATTTCCCATACATATTGACCTAGGAACAAGGCCTTCATGGTCAAGGACCACATCTCATAATTCTTTCCTGTAAAAGTGGGAGGTTGCAGATTTGAGGTAGAAGCCATATTTCACTTTAAACATAATTTCTTCTCTGACAAACTTGTTCTAATAGAGCCTGCTCTGATACCAAATCTTGTATTTTGGATCGATCGTGCGTGCAGTCTACTCTATGCAACGCAATTTAAAATACTGCACACTAAACATGCTACACGATAGAGTTCTCAAGACCATTGTGTAGTGAACAGACTGCTTAGTTTGTTGCATGTTGTGAATACACGCACTTAATGAAATGATTTATAAATGCGGAATAACACAGTGCTATGCTTAGTACATAAAATCAGAAATAAGACAAAAACTTGTCAATACACAAATGTTTGATATTAATGAACTTCGATGTTGTGCGTGAATACAAAATACAATGACAGAGATGAACTTCGGCTCCAATGACTTCTTTTGTCAACTCTGTAGCTATTGTTGGTTCTCTCTACCTCTCTACTTCTTCTCTATGCATACATTGCTTCTCTTTAGCATCATCGACTAACTAAGAGACTCGAACTTATATAGACACAGAATAAGACTTCCTACAGGAGCTAAGACCGACTCAACATTAAATATTGTCATTAATTCTACTTACTCTTCAACCACCTACCAGAGCTCGAGAAGATAGAAATCGACTTCATTTATAACTTCCTTCTTGTCGACTGAATTTTAAGTAAATGTGCGACCTTTCACTTACAAACTATCTGACTAACATTTTGTCTAACTGAAAAACTACTAAAAAATGGTTGAAAGACAAATCGACGATGACGTGAATATCTCAATGACTTGTAATTACATATTCCAACAAGTCAGTCCCTCACTCATGAGATCAGTTTCTTTCCAATTCCATTTGACAACATTTTGAGTCTATAAAGGTCTAGTATTGGAAAATAGTTTTTGTATAAATGATTCTTAATAAGATATAGAAAATGTTTAACCATGGAGTCATGTCAAGTCACATGCACATAGTCTTAGGATTGATTCATAGTCAAAGCCATTCTTCATGTAAATGAAATTTTCAAACTGTTGGGCCCTTCGTTTTTGGATAAGGAGTTGTGCAATAAGGACTACAGCCTCAATGTTGGCCTAGTATGAGTTGCAGAAGCTACAGAAGAAGCTGGACAATAGAGCAAGGAGAAGTAACAAAAATCAATTGTGAAAAGGACAACGCAACGCCAACAAAGAAAAAGTAGTTGCAACATAACAAGAAAGAGTGCAAGACAAAGCTAGAAGACATGACTTAGCTTATATATAGGGATGAATGTGATTGTAAAAGGGTTGGATTGTGATTGTAAAAGGTTTCGGTTTGATCCTTCCCTTGCTATTAGGTTGATGTAATAGTTGTTGTTGACTGCTGAGAAGTCATATTTTGAGTTTGGTAATGTAATATGTACACCATTTTGGGAATTAGATCTCTGCAACATGCATCCAAATCCATGAGTCTCTAACAGATCACTATTGTGTATCTCTGAGATTGTAATTGAGAAACATTTGAAGATAATATATGAAGTAGGATCCAAAATTTCAAAATATGTTGTGTCTTTCTGTGTTTATCCTTATGCATTCTATCTTTATAGTACTTATTTATGGCTCATAAGTTCCACATGATGTCTATGTGTTTGAATGATTTTCCGCAAAATAAGTAGCTTTAGTTCTTACGTATACGAGTTCATATTTGTTTTGTAGTTAGATGTCTTGCGCAAGATTAGGATGAATCTTGAAGGTTCTGTGAACCCACCTAACTATTGTTCTTGCCCTTCCCTATCCATTTGTCTCAGCATTTCTTTGAGTGAGACTTCTTCTCTTCGGAGGAGATGAAAATGCTAGCACTCTAGACTACTCAGTACCTTTTATTGGTAACCTGAGAAGGACCCTGGTCTGATCAATATTGTGCCAAAAAAATGGTTTCATTGTTGGGAACTACGTTAAAAGGGAACCTGTAGGGAGGATGCTTTCGTGGATTCACAAATCTAATATTGACCAATGGTGGGAAATAAAATGTGACTCCTTCATATGGAAATAAGTAGAGCTGAAAAGAAAATATGTGGAAGATACTCGTGAGGCAGTCTTTTACTCAGAAAGATCAAGCGACCAGTATGAGATATTCTGGGTTAAGTTCCCAGAAGAACTTTTCCACTAGATAAATATGCTCCAAGAATCTCCAGAGTTCCAAGAATGAGTCAAGAGGACCTATACTTGGGATACATAAAATATTGCATCACTTCATCGGTTGGATTGCCCAGTCACGCGAGCGATTGATTTCTAGGTCAATACCACATCAGAAGGATACATTATTGAGTTTGCAGCCGAGAATCACCAATATTTTTCATGAGAAGAGGTGGATTTCAAGAAACAAGCAAGGGGAACACTGCTGAGAGAAATCCCCCTGTGGATTAAAGTTTTCTTGATGGAAGAAGGGATGTTGACTATGTTCTCGAATGAGATGGCAATGTAAACACCCTCGCTTGGGGTAGGGAGAGGTTGGGGTAGATTCATGTCCTGAGAGAGGGGAAGGGATATTTGATGAGAAAGGGAAACAACAAGAAATGGACTCAAGAGATGAGTGAGCCTTGAAAAGAGTCGCCATAGTTGAGAAGTGGTGGCGTGAAAATATCAAGAAAGAAACAAAATAGTCCGAGAAGTTGCAGAAAGAAGTCAGACCAGGAGAAGTAGAGGAAAGATATATGGATGAGTTGCATAAGATGAGAAGACAGATAATACTAGCCAGCCAAATATTAAGTGAGAGAAAAGCACAGAGAGAAAGAAGTCCCTGAGGAGGGTGGACAAGAAGGAGAAGGTGCTCCTAAGGAGAAGGACCATTAGGATTCACTTTGATAGGAGCACCAATATCAGCAATGGATGGTCACGTAGGAGGTTCGCTTTCCCGATACCCAAAATTATGGGGTAAGGGAGATGAAGATGTGGAGCAGCACTGGTTCTTGTGTGAAGAAATATGGAGATCTAAAGGGACTCTGGATGTGAATAAGTTGATTGAGTTCCATACTACCTTGAGAGGTCACGCTCTCAAATGGTACATGAATATTATTGAGCCGGGAGTGCCAAGAACTCAAGGTCAAGTGTTCACACTTGGCCAGGTAAGAACAAGGTTCATAGCAGAGTTTAAGCTACCTCAGTCAGAATAAAAGCCTCTTTCTGAGTTGCGTGAGATTCAGCAAAGCAAAGGTGAATCATCCTGGAATAAAGCCAAAAGTTTAAAGATGCTATAGGTAGGTTATCACATCCAATCCATGAGGAACATCAAAGAGAATGGTACATTCATGGATTTTCATCTTACGGGGTTAGGGTTTTGGATTTTCATTATGATAAAAAGGCCTTTGGAGCCTCATTGTAAAATCATCTTCTTGCGAATGTGAGTAGTGAACACATCTCTTCTCAGAGATAAGCTTCCACCATTCTAGCGAGTCTTTCACTCTGTATTTTTACTGTCTTTGTACATTTTGGCTCATTAATAGAAAATTGTGTATTACTATATCTCTGTTTTTATGGTTGCATCTCTGATACATTTATGTTATATTATTGGATATCTAAGATATCTCTGTACATTTATTTATTATATCTCCACTCTCATTTTGTGCCGAAAATAATCAGGATCAATGGTATCAAAGAAGGTTGTTCTTAATCATTTTTCAGTGCATGTCCATGATGAGGTCCGAGTATATAAAGTTGGGTATCAATATTGTCTCTCTTGAATATAATCACTCTCTCAAGCCCAGGAAACCCTCCATGGAAGAAGAAAAGAAAAATGACAGAGTAGAAAATTCTATTAATTTGTTGCTTGAGCAAGCTCTCACATGACAAAGGGAAGAAACGACGAAAAGTTTTTCCCACGTCCTTCAACGCTTTCCCATTAAAAAAGGAACTTCTTCATCCAGTGGACACTTTGGAGGAACCTCTCCTTTCAAGGTACAAGTTAATTTTTATATTCCCATATTTGAAGGATGGATAGATGCAAATTCCCTAGAAAAATGGTTAAATCTTCTAGAGGGTTATTTCTTTGTTCATATGTTCTTTGGCAGGGAAAATATCACCTTCACACTCCTTAAGGATCGCCCCCATGTCAAACATTGGTCGAAAACTTACTCAAAGAAAAGTTCCATAGAGGAGTATGGAATATATGGGGTCGAGCCCACTTGGGATTTTTTTGTGGATGCGATAAAAGAACAATATTACCCTGTTGGAAACTATGAGGACCAATACATGAGATGGAACACACTGCAGCAAGAGAGGGGCCAAGTAGTTCTGGAGTTCACCAATACCTTCCATACCTTGCGCACCAAGATGGGTATCAAATATTCCGAACGACATTTGGTGATGAAATACCATGGGGCTCTACAAAGATACATCCAAACTTAAATGGATTTTCTGGACATCTCATCAATCGATTATGCTTATCGATGTTGTTAAAATCAAGGAGAAGTTTAAGAACCAGAACAAGTTGGAGTTTTGGTTTGCAAATCCGTAACAACCAAAGTATGATAAAGACGACCCTAACAAACATCATACTGAAAACCATTCCAAGCCACAAGAAAATAAGGGTCACAGAAAGATGAAGAAGGACACTAGAAAATGGTGTGATTTCCACAAAATCCCCTGGAACAACACCAATGAATGTCGCTCAAAAAAACCATTGATGGACGTGATAAAAGATAAGGAGCTGAACCCTAATTCATAATTTGATTATGAAAATACTAATAGAATATAGATCATCGATGTAGACCCCACTTCTATTGTCGCAACCATAGCAATTCAACTAGAATAACCAACATATTCTGATGAGGGGGAGCACCTTTTTCATTCACAGATGTGGATGAATGGAACCCCGCTGCATTTTATTGTTGATAGTTGAAACTAGAAGAACCTCATCTCAGTAGAGGTCACCAAACAATTGGGATTGTCGAAAACACCACACCTGTAGGCATACAACATAGGGTGGCTTCGCCAGGGACGAGATCTTTATGTTAGCCAGTAGTGTCGATTGTCATATGACATCTAGACCTTCAAGGACGAGGTATTATTTGATGTTTCCCCCCTAGATGTTTGTGATATTCTCTTGGGCCATCCATATATGTGGAAGCGCCATGTTATTTATTAGTATTGACCACGTAGTGTCATTGTTACTCTGGGGGTCATCTCTATAAGATACCAGAGGTAATTCTGACTATTGTCCCACCTAAACAGTACCACAATATAGTATCTCATACTACCAAATTTAGCTTATTTACAGTCTTTTCAAAGCATGAACAAAAGAACACCATTGCAGCCTCAGTCCAAGCACCTTTTATCCAACAAAAGCAAATTGGAAAGATTGCAGCAAAGTGTAAAGATTCCTTCTACACACAAGAATCTCATGCAGCCAGACTATTTAAAAAGTTCCAACCCTTCCTGCCACAGGTTCGTGACAACCTTCAACAAGCTAAGCAACACAACTTCTACAACAAGGCAAGCAACTCATCAAGATGCAGATTCAACAAACGATTTTCCCTCTCCCCCAGACAGTCAATGCAATGGAGAAAATTTATTCCTAATGAGGGAGGATTGATCTAGGTGGATATCGGTGGCCACCCACCTTTTTCAACTAGCTCAAAACAGTTTTCTAGCAATTTTGGTAATTTACTATTTTTAGAAGTTTTTAACTTTTGAGGCCATTTTGAGGGCCTAAATGAAGTTTTTTCGGTATCGACCTTCTCAATGATAGTCGTAGGCTCTGATTGAGCCACCAAATTGAATATCCTTGACGATTCCTTTCCAACAAGCTATTGTGCGCTCCAAACAAAGATCGTTTGCCAAAGTTATGCCCTCGGGAAGTTGATACACCAAAATACCCAAAACAGGGTCCACAAAACTATTGGATTTTCATCTTCTAGGGTTATGGTTTTGGATTTTGTTTATGATAAAAATTCCTTTGGAGCCTCATTTTAAAATAATCTTCTTTTGAATGCGAGCAACAAACACATCTCTTCTCAGAAATAAGATGCCACCATTCTAGCGAGTCTTTCACTCTATATTTTTATAGTCTTTGTACATTTTCGCTCATTAATAGAAAATTGTGTATTATTGTATCTTTCTGTTTATGGTTTCATCTCTGATAAATTTCTGTTATATTATTGGATATCCGATGTATCTTTGTACATTTCTTTATTATATCTCTCCTCTCATTTTGTGCCGAAAATAATCTGGATTAGTGGTATTAGAGCATGTTGCTCTTGATCGTTTTTTAGTGCATGTCCTTGACGAGGTCCGAGTATACAAAGTTGGGTCTCAATATTGTCTCTATTGAATACAATAACTCTCTCACATGCAAGAAACCCTCCATGGCAAAAGAAAAGAAAAATGGCATAGAAGACGATTCTATTAATCTGTTGCTTGAGCAAGCTCTCACGCAACAGAGGGACAAAATGATGGAGAGTTTTTCCCACATCCTTCAACTCCTGTTGATAGGAAAAAGGTGTGTCTTCATCAAGATGCCACTTTGGAGGCATCTTTCCTTTCAAGGTACAAGTTAATATTTATATTCCCATATTTGAAGGACAGATAGATTCAGATGCCCTAGAAAAATGGTTAAATCTACTAGACGATTATTTCTTTGTTCATAATTTATCTGACGGGGAAAATATCACCTTTGCACTCCTTAAGGCTCTCCCCCATGTCAAACATTGGTGGGAAACTTACTTGGAGCAAAGTTCCATAGAGGAGTCTGGAATATATGGGGTCGATCCCACTTGGGATTTTTTTGTAGATGCGGTAAAGGAACAATATTACCCTGTTGGCAACTATGAGGACCAATACATGAGATGGACCACACGGCAGGAAGAGAGGGGCCAAGAAGTTCCAAAATTCACCAATACCTTCCATACCTTGCACACCAAGCTGGGTATCAAAGACTCTGAACGACATTTGGTTCTAAAATATCGTGGGGCTCTACATAGATACATCCAAACTAAAATGGATTTTCTGGACATCTCATCACTCAATTCTGCTTATCGATATGTTGTTAAAATCATGTAGAAGTTTAAGAAACAGAAAAAACTAGATTTTGGGTCTGGAAATCCTCAACAACCAAAGTATGATAAAGACAGACCTAACAAACAACATCCCAAAAACTAGTCCAATCCATAGGAAAATAAGGGTCATGGAAAGACGAAGAAGGACCGTGAAAAATGGTGTGATTTCCACAAAATCCCCTAGCACAACACCGATGAATGTTGCTCAAAATAGTAATAGGTGGACGAGATAAAATACAAGGAGCCGAACCCTGATTCAGAATTTGATTCTTAAAATATTGATAGAAGACATGTCATCGACAAAAACCCCACTGCTATTGTTGCAACCACAACAATTCAACCAGAAGAACCAATATATTCTGAAGACGGGGATAACCCTTTTCATTCATAGATGTGGGTGAAGGGGAACCCGTTGCATTTTATTGTTGATAGCGGAAACCAGAAGAAACTCATCTCAGTAGAGGTTGTCAAACAGTTGGGATTGTCGACAACACCACACCCACAGCCATAAAACATTGGGTAGCTTCACCAGGGATGAGATCTTCGTGTTAGCCTGTAGTGTCGATTTTCATACATCATCCAACCCTTCAAGGATAAGGTATTATGTGATTTCCCCCCCTGGATATTTTTTATGTTCTCTTGGGCCAACAATATATGTGGAAGCCCCATGCTATTTATAGGTCTTGACCCTATAGTGTCCTTCTTACTCTAGGGGTTCATATCCACAAGATACAAGAGGTAATTCTAACTATTGTCCCACCTAAACAGTTTCACAATGTAGTATATCATACTACAAAATTCTTCTTTTTCACAGTCTGTTCAAAGTGTGAACAAAAGAACACCACTACAGCCTCAGTCCAAGCACCTTTTATCCAATAGAAGCAGGTCGAAAATATTGCAGCAAAGTGTAAATATTCCTTCTGCACATAGGAATCTCATGTATCAAGACTGGTTAAAAATATCCAACCCTTACAGCCATAGGTTCATGACAACCTTCAATAAGCTAAGCAGTGCAACTTTTCCAACAAGGAAATGAGCTCATCAAGATGAAGATTCAACAAACGCTTTTCCCTCTCGCCCAGACCCTCAACGCAATGGATACCATTGCTTCCTAAGGAGTGAGGATTGATCCAGGTGCATATCAGTGGCCACCCATCTTTTCCAATTGGCTCAAAATAGGTTGCTGGCAATTTTGGTAATTTACTATTTTTAACAGTTTTTAACTTCTGGGATGATTTTGAGGGCCTAAATGAAGTTTTTTCAGGATCAAGCTTCTCAATGGTATTCAAAGGCTCTAATTGAGACCTCAAAATGAATCTCTTTGACTATGTATTTCCAACGAGCTATTGTGCACCCCAAATGAAGATCGTATGACAAAGTTACGCCCACGGGAAGTTGATAGACCAAACTACCCAAAATGGGGTCCACAAAATTGTTGGTTTTCATCTTCTGGGGTTATGGTTTTGGATTTTATTTATGATAAAAAGGCCTTTGGATCCTCATTGTAAAATCATCTTCTTGTGAATGCGAGTATCAGAGACATCTCTTCTCAGAGATAAGATGCCACCATTCTAGCGAGTCTTTCACTCTGTATTTTTACAGTGTTTGTACATTTTCACTCATTAATGGAAAATTGTGTATTACTATATCTTTGTGTTTATGGTTGCATCTCTGATACATTTCTGTTAGATTATTGTATATCTGAGATATCTCTGTACATTGATTTATTATATCTCCTCTCTCATTTTGTGCCAAAAATAATCTGGATCACTAACCCCTATAAAGGAGAAAATAGAGAATTGAATAAAAGAAGAGGAAAATAGTATGTATGATTGAATTTTGTAAATTAAATTAAATTTCTTTCTATTTTAATATCTCAAGTAGCTCAATAAAAGAATATAATGGAAGGATAACTTATAGCTAAGACGAAGCATTAGGATGAAAATAAGTACACTTTATTTTGAAGATATATTTGTTTATATGTAATTATAGTTATATATATTTGTTCAATTATATAGTAATTCCAACACTCTAAAAAGAGAGAAAATGACCCAGGCAAGATGAAAGTTGACCCATCAATAATTAAATTTCTCAAAGAGAGAACAACTCCGAGGAAAGGAAAATCACCTAAGGAAAATCCCAACAACCAAGAATATTGAGGCATTTCCAAAACTAAGAACTTGAAAATGGAAACTTAGCAATAAAATTGGAACAGTCAAATTATACCAACCATTTATTTGAATGAAGCCATTAGATGGATGAACTAGAATTCCTAGCTATTGCAAATAACTATAGAAGCTGTGAATTCCTTCTATTCTCTTTAATCTGTTATCTTCCATACCATGAATAATGAATGGATTTTATCTTCGATATGCGCATTCATACAAATAAAGTTTGCAATAGTAACATAGCAATCAATGACAATGAACACAAATTTAGCTTCGAATGTGGCTAAATATTTTTTTATCTCGACAATCTCTGCTACAATATTCTCCTGAAATTTTATGTCTCTTTCTCCTTTGGCCAAAAATACCCATTGAGAGTGAAATTAAATGAAGAAATAGGGAGAGCTAGGGGGTGAGGGAAGAATTTTTCTTATGGCATTATCCTAAAAAAAAAAATCTTTTCATTTTCTCAAAAAGACATTCTTTTCTCGGGTTTTAATTTATTTTGTCCTATTTGACTTTACATTTACTTATCTTTTACATCATTTACATAAGCTTCAAAGATTGCCTATTTGTCTTGTAGGTACTAAGTCTTACCCATTCTTTAGTTTCAATAAGTTTGGATCATTTAAGTATGGAAATATTGAAATAGTTATATTTTTTTATATTTGTTCTAGCCCTCCCTACTTTAAGCTTGCGATAGTTGTTACTCATTCTAAAAGAAATAATGAATTTATCCTTACTCAATATGCTAATATTATAAATATTTAATCACAACTTTTAGAATTTTTATGCTAAGTATCACAATAAAACAATTAGAAACATGGTAACCAAGAAAGAGATTTGTTAATACATAATCATAATTATAATATACTTAATATCCCAACACCCATATGGTTTTGTTGCACATAATTAATGGAAATTCCTATTACATAATTGAAATGATATATTGGATGCCTTATTTATGTATCTTATTCCACCCTAAACTAACCATAAGTACCTCATCATACAAACACATAATCAGTCGAACATCAACACACAATTTGTTTGCATTTATTCTTTCCCATACTTGCGATGCAAAAACAACGTAATTGATAAAAAGAAAGTAAAATAATTACACCTTTCTACATATATTGCGCTCAAGAGAAGAAATTTTACAAAGGAAAACAAAAGATATTAGTTAATTTGGTCTACTTTCCATTACCTTCTATAACTTGGTCTAGAAGATGAACTGGGACTGGTATTGGGTGCCAGAGTTGTTGTCATGTTTTCCATAGTCATCTTGGATGTTTTAGGTTAGATAGTCGACATGGTTGTTGACTTGTGTGCCTCGGTTTCCTTGGTTGTAGAAATTGATTTCCTCGGTTTCCTTGGTTGTTGAATTGAATGTCGTAGTTGTTGGCTTGTTTGTCGAAGCCACAAATGGTGTTGATGGGGCTGATTGATTCAATGTTGTTGTTGGTATTGATGTTGGGGTTGGCCACGTGGGTGTTTTAGTTGACGTTGGTGTTGGGTATGTGTTATATTCTTTACATGGTTAGAACTAGTGTCCATTTTTGGGAGGTTTTTCGACACATGGTTTTCGTTGATGGTTTTCTATTTACGGTTAAGAAATTAGAGTTGTTGACTAATCCAGGTTATTGGATTAGGGTTTTGGATTCTATGGGATCCTATATGTATATTTTATTTTAAATAATGCATGGTGTCAATGAATATCAAATATGTTGGTTTTCCTAGTTTGGGTTTCCAGGGGAAAAATCTCTGTGTAATGTGTGTATATTCCATTGTATATTTTCTGTTCTTTTATTGAAAATATGTTTGCAGTAAATAAAATATACATTTGGTATCATAGAAATTATTGTATTCAAGGGGACACCTTTGTGGTCAATGGTTTGGCTCGGGATTGTGATAAGCCTTGTTATAGTGTGAGATCTGTGTTATTGATTCTTCAATTGAAAAGAAATAGCAAGCAGTTTGAAAATAGAGATCGAGAAGTTTAATGGGAAACGTTTTGAGTTGTGGAAGCTCAAGATGGAAGATCTGTTGGTAGACAGAGATCAACGTATCATGGTGGATCAAAGTACTGCACCTACATGAACGTCAGTAGATGACTGGAAATATTTGGATCGTAAGGAGAAGAGAAAAATCAAATTGTGTCTCTCAGATTTAGTATTATTGAATTTTTTAGAGAAAGCTACAACCAAGGATTTATGGGATAAGATAGGGAACTTATCTCAGTCTAAGTCCCTAGTAAATAAGTTGTTCCCGTAGAAAAAGTTGTATAACCTGAGGATGAGAGATGGACACTTTGTGACAGAGCATCTGAATGCATCCAATACTGTGGTAAGTCAATTATTATCTGTTGAGATTAAAATTTCAAATGAAGATAAGTGTATCGGTTGATTCTTCTCTTTACCAGACTCGTGGGATAGTCTGGTTGTGTTTATAGGTAGTAATACAACTACCTCGAGTTTTGATGATGTGTCTCATCCTTGTTTTTGGAGGAGATTATATGGAAGAACATGGAAGGAAAGAGAACATATGCATTATTTGAAAGAGGATGCTCCTAGGAAAGAAATATATCTAAATCCTCAAGTGGGAGATCTAAATATAAGGGTAGATCTAAATCTACCAGAAATTTTCTAAAGGTATGTTGGAGATGTGGAAAACAAGGGAACTTCAAGAAGTAATGTGGATCCAATGATGTTGAGAGAGTGAAGGGATCTTAAGGTGCTTCCTCTATAGAAGAAAATACCTCCAAGGAAGAAGGAGAGGATGTGTACTTGGCTTATTCAAGTACACATTCAGATCATGAGGCATGGATGGTTGACTGAGGTGCATCATTTCATATGAGTTCACACAGGGAGTGGTTATGTGAATATGAAAGGTATGATGGAGGTAATGTTTTCCTTGGTGATGAATCGATAAATAAAATCATAGGAAGAGGAAAAGTCAAGTTGAGACTCATATATGTAAGGATTATAACACTTCCTAGTGTTCTACACATCCCAGTATTGGCCATAAATTTGATTTATGTAAGAAAAATGGACGTTGCAGGGGCAAAGAAAATTCCAGGATGGTTCGAGGAGCAATGGTGTTGTTGAAGGGAGTTCGGATTGGAACTCTATATAAGTAGCAAGGAAGAACTATTAGTGATGGGTGTAATAGTTCCATTGTTCTTGATATTGGATTTGAAGAAGGAAACATTCCTACAATCTCTGGAGAAAAGGCTATGGTGTGAAATCAAAGACTGGGGCATATTGGAGAGAACGGTATTTGACTACTACATGGTAAAGGTATGGTTGAAGTTATGGTTGAATGTATGTCTAATTTCTCTCTAGATTTTAATTTTTGTGAACATTGTGTATATGGGAAGAAGAATCAGATAAGATTCCCCTCTGGTGCAACGAGGTCAAGAGGAATTTTACAGCTATTGCACAATCATGTGTTTGGACCTGTGTCGGTTCCATCATTGGGAAAATCTGTGTACTATGTATCATGTATAGATGAATTCTCAAGGAATGCTTGAGAATATTTCCTCGAGAATAAATCTTAAGTCTTTTATAGGTTTAAAGAGTTTAAGGCTCTTGTTGAGAATCAAACAGAGAAAAGAATTAAGGTGTTGAGGACGAATAATGGTGGCAAGTTCTACGATAATGAATTTGAAGAATTATGTAAGAAATGCGGTATAGAAAGGAAGAATACTACTCCTTATACACTTCAACAAAATGGAGTTGTAGAAAGGATGAACAGGACGTTGATGGAAAAAGAAAGGTTTATCCTCAATGGTGTCGTGTTAGGGAAAGACTTCTAGCAAAAGGTAATGGGTATTGCATGTTACTTGGTCAATCAATCACCTTCATCAACACTAGATGACAAGACTTCACATGAGGTATTGAATGGTAATAAACTCTCTCTCACACATCTCAAGGTATTTTGATGTGAGGCCTATGTTCATGTTCCAAATGAAAACATGATTAATCTAGATAAGAAGGTTGAAAAGTGTATCTTTATTGGGTATAAATATGGTCTCAAAGGTTATAAGCTTTGGAACCCAAAAACTAAGAAGGTTGTGTACACTTGAGTTGTGGTATTTAGAGAAATGAAAGATGTTGTCAAACAAGAATTCCTACCAAGTAAGGAAGAACCAAAGAAGAAAGAGTTTGAGTTAAAGGATGATGAATCAGACTCTCTAGAAGAATAGGAATCAGAAGAAGAAGATCCTCACACTCCAGTATTGAGGAGATCGGTTCGATAAAAAAGGCTACTGGAAGGGTATACTCCACCTGATTTTCGTTCAAATTTTTCTTTGTTTTTTACTAATGATGATCCTATACCTATTAGGGAGAAATTGGATTCAAAGGATGGAAAACTCTGGAAAAAGTCCATTGTTGAAGAAATGACAGCCTGGGATAAGAATGAGGCTTGGGATCTAGTGGAGTTTCCGACTGGAAGAAATCCCATTAGTAGCAAATGGGTATTTAAAAATAAGAATAATGCAGAAGGAAAAGTGGAGAAATAAAAAGCTCGGTTAGTATCAAAGGGTTATTCCCAAGTTGATGGAATTGATTTTGGTCATATTTTTTCTCTTATTTCCAAGTTAACCTCTATTATATTTATTTGTTGCTACTGCATTTGATTTTGAAGTAGAATATATGGATGTAAAGACAACATTCCTACGTGGGGATCTGGAAGAATAAATCTATGTAAAGGAGCCAGAAGGATTTGTTGTGAAGGGAAATAAGGAGTTAGTATGCAAGATGAAAAAGTCCCTGTATGGTTTAAAACAATCAACGAGGATGTGGTATCAAAATTTTGATACTTATATGTTAGGAATTGGATTCACAAGAAGCAAAGAGGATCATTGTGTGTATTTCAAATTAATTGGTGATCATTTGATTTATTTGGTCTCGTATGTGAATGACATGTTGATGATGGGAAATAATAAGGAGTTTATCTAGGATGTGAAAACTCGGTTGTCCTCTAAATTTGACATGAATGATATTGGTGCTGCAAATTTCATTTTGGGCATGGAAATTAAAAGAGATCGGGAAAATAGGAAACTATGGTTAAATCAGAGAAAATATGTCAAGACCATATTGTAGAGGTTTAATATGCAGGAATGTAAACCAGTTATGGTCCTTATTCTTGTAGGTGTTGTTAGAAAAATAGGACTGCGAAGCAATAACATAAAACAAATGTGGAAACAAAACACAGAAGATACACAATACAATAGAGACACAGATTTACGTGGTTCACCCAGTGTGGGCTACGTCTACCAGAGAAATTGCGAGGTCGTCCCTTTATTATTATCTAACAAATGAAGGGATAGAACCTATAGCAAAACCCCTTGTAACTCCCTCTTCTTTCTCTCACAATCTCCTCTCTCAGAATACAAATACTCACAACCATTCATAGCCGCAATACATTTCCCTCATAACAGAGGGTTGCCTTCTAGGAAAAAAAACCCTAACATAATTTCTATCATTAGATATACGACCTTATAAAGAATGGTCTAGATTTACAATGAAATTACAATATACTTTTACAAGGCAATTTTTCCTTCGAGGGCTTCGTCCCCGAACCCCCTGGACCCCGCAAAGGGGGTACCCCCCTCTGCACTCCCCCGTGTGGAAGAGTGTAAATACTTCTCGGTTGTAAAGTCTTCATGGGGTATAAACACGGATGAAAAACACAAGACCTCTAAGTCAGGAAGATAATCAGGCTCCACAACCAACAATCTCCCACTTGGAGACTAATCTAAACAACTCCACCACTGCTGTATATGTTGGACTCTGAACCTTCTTGGACCTGGAAAATTTCTCATCTTCATCTTCATTCTTGAAGACCAACTGAAACTGAGCAAGAACTCAGTTTCTCTCTAGTTACCCCCTTTGTTAACATATCTGCAGGATTCTGGCTAGTGTGTATCTTTTCCAACTTCAAATGTCCATCTTCCAAGGTAGATCATATGAAGTGGTACCTCAACTGTATATGTTTAGTCTTTGAATGGACGGTTGATTTATTTGCAAGATGAATTGCACTCTCACTGTCACAATACAACCTGCTATTCTCCTGCTTCTTTCCCAATTCCTCCATAAACCTTTGTAACCAAATCATCTCTTTACTAGCCTTTGTAGCAACAACATACTCTGCCTCTGTTGTTAAAAGTGAAACAACCTTTTGCATTTTCGAAATCCAACTTACTTTTGTTCCACCTATAGTAAAAACATACCCTGTGGTGCTCCTCCTGCTGTCTTTATCACCTGCCATATCTGAATCAACATATCCCTGTAGAAAAGTGTCTGAACCTCCAAAACATAATGCATGAGTAGTAGTACTTCTCAAATACCTGAGAATCCACTTTATTTCCTCCAAATGTTCTTTTCATGGATTGTTCATATACTTGCTCACAACTCCCACTGCATGTGCAATATCTGGTCTTGTGCAAACCATTGCATACATCAAGCTGCCAACTACTGATGAATAAGGGACCCTGGACATGTATTCTATCTCCTCCTGTATCTTGGGATACATTTCCTTAGTTAATTTGAAATGGTTGGCCAAAGGTGTACTAACTGGTTTTGCATTCTACATTCTAAACCTCTCCAACACCTTCTCTGTGTACTCACCCTGAGACAATGTCAATTTTCAATTTTTCCTGTCTCTTTTTATTCTCATGCCAAGGATTTTCTTTGTAGCACCAAAATCCTTCATCTCAAATGAATTGGCTAATTTATTCTTGAGCATATTTATATCTTGCATATTAGACCCTGCAACAAGCATGTCATCTACATACAATAGCAAGATAATATAGCTTCCATTTTCTAGCCTTTTAAAATAAACACAGTGATCAGAATGATATCTACTATAACCCTGTTTTGTCATAAACCTGACAAACTTCAAATACCACTGCCTTGGAGCTTTCTTTAGGCCATACAAGCTCTTCTTCAACCTGCATACCAAATTCTCCTTCCCTTTGACCTCATACCCCTATGGTTGCTGCATTTAAATCTCTTCCTCCAAATCCCCATGGAGAAAAGTTTTTTTTACATCTAACTGTTCAAGATGCAAATATTCTACTTCCACAAGACTTAAAATAGTCCTAATTGAAGTCATTTTAACAACAGGAGAAAATATTTCATCAAAATCTATACCTTTCTTTTGTGCAAACCCCTTTACAACAAGTTTATCCTTGTACCGCTTTTCTCCTCTATCTTCTTCCTTCAACTTGTAAACCCATTTATTCTGGAATGCTCTTTTTTCCACAGGCAACTGAACCAAGTCCCAAGTCTGGTTATTTGCCAAGGAATCCATTTCCTCTTTCATGCCTTGCTCCCATTTCCTTTTGGTGTCTACCTGCATTGCCTCTTCATAACATTCAGGTTCACCAGAATCAGTCAACAATAAATAATACAATGAAGGAGAGTATCGTTCAGGGGGTATACTTAACCCAATAGATCTTCTAACAATAATTGCAAGTGTTTGAGGTACCTGTTGCTCCTGTTGTTGTACATTTTGATTTTTAGGTTCCTTTGGAATTTCTTTTTCAATGATCTCATCAAGCACCATGTATTCTTGTTTTTCTTCTTCCTGTTTCTTTCCCTGCAACTGATCTTTGTTCATGACCTTCTCATTGAATATGACATCTCTACTCCTAATGATTTTTTTATTTTCATAATCCCATGAGAGACAACCAAAATCATTAACACCATATCCAATAAAGGTACACTTCTTGGATTTAGACTCCAACTTTGTTCTATTTTCTTTATCAATATGGACAAATGCTTCACAACCGAAAGTTTTCAAAAAATAATAGTTTACCTTTTTTCCTGTCCTTTCCTCCTCTGGAATTCTACCATCCAAAGAGCTTGAAGGTCCTCTATTTATTAAGTAAACAACAATATCTACATCATATACCTGGAACTATAAGGGAAAATCGGCATGCAATCTCATACTCCTTTCACTCTCCATGATTGTCCTATTCATCCTTTCTGACACACCATTTTCTTGTGGTGTTCTTGGAACTATCTTCTCTCTATGAATCCCATGGTATGAATAGTAATAATCAAACTCCTTGCTTCAATATTCATCTCCATTATCTGATTTGATAAACTTCAAACTTTTTCCTGTCTCATTCTCAACTAAATCTTTCCATTTCTTAAAAGTATCAAAAACATCAGATTTTTGTCGAATGCAATAAACTCGAGTTTTTCTAGCTGCATCATCAATAAAAATAACATAATAATGAGAGCCACCAAGAGATGATACTTGAGCGGGTCCCTATACATCTGTATGCAAAAGCTCTAACCTTTCATTCTTCTTTTCTTTTCCGACTCTGAGAAATTTGACTCTCTTTTGTTTTCCATAAACACAATGCTCACAGAAGTCCAAATCAATTTGTTTAAGATCCGGAAACAATTTTATTTTGTGAAGTATATGCATACCCTTCTCACTCATGTGTCCTAGCCTATGATGCCACAGTTTTGTATCCACTCCTGTAGAAGCTAAAGATATAGAAGAGTCAGTATTACCAGTACATAAATACAATGTACCTACCTTCTCTCCTTTTTCTATCACCAATGATCCTTTGATGACCTTCCACATCTTATCTATAAATATGGATATGCAACCTTCACTTTCCAACTGCCCTGTTGAAATTAGATTTTTCCTTAAATATGGAACATGTCTTACCTCTTTCAACAACCATTGGTTTCCATTGCGCTGCTTTATTTTTACCTTTCCCATTCCAACAATTTTGCATGGTGCATCATCACCCAAATGAACCTTTCCAAAATCACCTTGAACATAATCTAGAAAATTTTTCCTATGGGGTGTGGCATGAAATGAAGCCCCTGAATCTACTACCCAAGACTCAGAAATATTATCTACAGAAAGAATCAAAGCATCTTGTAACACATCACCTGTTACATTTTCTTCCTGATTTCTCCCATGTTGTCCATCTCTTTGTTTTTTTGGAGCTCTGCGGTATTTCTTCATATGTCCTTTCTTCCCACAATTCCAACACTCTATCTTTCCAAGTATGGATTTGGATCTTCCCTTCCTAGAATTCCCATGGTTCCCTGAGCCCTTTCCTCTATCCTTTTGTCTTCCCATGTTCTCCATGTTCAATGCATTACCTGATGTCTCACCTATGATTTTCCATCGCATTTCCTCACTAAGGATAATACCAACAACATCATCAAAGTTTAAAGTATTTGAACCAAAGACAAAGCTACTTACAACAATGACCAAGCCATTCCATCTTTCTGGCAATGAGCACAAGATTAGAAGATCCCTAACCTCATCATCAAAGTCCACTTTTATGGAACTTAGTTGATTAGTAATTGTATTAAATTCATTTAAATGATCTGCAACAAACCCACCTTCTGACATCTTCATATTAAATAATCTCTTCATTATAAATACCTTATTGGACATTGAGGGTTTTTCATACAGTTTAGCCAACGCGTCCATCAGATCCTTTGTTGTCTTTTTTTTCGAAATATTGAAAGCCACTGACGCTGGAAGCTCAGACGTATCGTTCCTAGAGCCTTTCTATGAAGAATCTCCCATTCCTCGTCCTTCATGGACGTCAACTTCTTTTTTACTCTACCCAATGGTAGGAATAAATCCTTCTAATATAAATAGTCTTCCATATGCATCTTCCATAAATGGTAGTTTTGGCCGTTAAATTTCTCGACCCTAAACTTTCCATCTTCTGACATTGCTCCCACTCAAACCAGGAACCCTCTTTTCCTACGAGTTACCTTTTTCTCTGATACAAGTTGTTAGAAAAACAGGACCGTAGAGCAATAAAATAAAACAAATTTGGAAACAAAACAAAGAAGATACATAATACAATAGAGACACAGATTTACGTGGTTCACCCAGTGTGGGCTATGTCCACCAGAGAAATTGCCAGGTCCTTCCTTTATTATTATCCAGCAAATGAAGGGATACAACCTACAACAAAACCCATTGTAACTTCCTCTTCTTTCTCTCATAGTTTCCTCTCTTAGAATACAAATACTCGCAATCATGCATAGCCGCAATACATTTCCCTCATAACAAAGTGTTGCCTTCTAGGGAAAAAAACCATAACATAATTTCTACCATTAGATCTGCGAACTTATAATGAATGGTCCAGATTTACAATGAAATTACCATATACTTTTACAAGGCAATTTTTCCTTTGGGAGCTTCGCCCCCGAACCCCCCAGCCGAGGGCATAGGCCCCCCGGACCCCGCAAAGGGGGTACCCCCCCTTTGCACTCCCCTGCGTGGAAGAGTGTACATACTTCTGGGGTGTAAAGTCTTCATGGGGTATAAACACGGCTGAAAAACACAAGACCTCTGAGTCAGGAAGATAATCAGGCTCCACAACCAACAGGTGTAAATTTATTTGTGGATCAGTATCCTACGAAATGGGAAGAGGAGGAGGACATGTCTCATGTTCCATATGCGAGTGTGGTTGGATATTTGATGTATGAAATGGTCTTCACTAGATCGTACATTACACATTGATATGAACCCGGGGGGTGATTAGTTTCCAATGATTGGTTGATTCTGTCACTCATTCAAAAGGGTCAGTTATAGATCATTTTACTTGAGCGATTTGCAATTAAAGGTAAATTTGAAGTCTTATGCGCTTGAATTCGAAGTGAATGAAACCTCTTTAGTTTTCCTTATGTGTGATATGTCATGCTTGCATTTAACTGTTCGAAAACACAGGTATTCCAACAGAGGACAAACAAATTCAATAACCACTCACATAACCAGATCAAAAATCAACACAACAATGTTTTCACATGGTAAAACCCCTACGGGGAAACATCCATGGCCCCAGCCAACATGGCCACTTGGAGCAGTTTATCAATTCAAAAGAAAAATATTAAAGAGAGATTTTACAATAGAGTTTCTCACAATCGATCATCATAAAATGAACCTCCATGATCTTTAAATAGAGATCATGGACCAATCAGGTGTTAAGTCGCAGATCAATGGTCGTTAAGATCGAGGAGCATGTGAACCATCAGATCACTCTATGTTGGGAACATATCGTGACCGTCGGATTTCCTAACTACAAATGAATACTAATGAATACGAAAGAAACACACTAGGAAACACACTTTTACCTAACGACACACTATACCAAGTAGATATTAACTAACTCCTAAGTGTCTAAATATCCTAACATCCCCCCTTAAGAACAACTTGGGATAGGATTGAAGGATTTACAATAGTAACACAATAGGAGAATAAAGGAGGCATTAGAGCCTATCCCCCCTTAATGAAAACTTCCTGAACTCCTAACATAGATCGAAGTTTGGAAAACTTCCCTTCTGTAAGAGACTTTGTGAAAATGTCTGCAAATTGATCTTCTGTAGGGAAAAAGAGCACTTCAATAACTTGATCATGAATGAGCTTTACGATGAAGTGCATGTGTAGCTCGATGTGTTTTTTATGTTGATGTTGAGCTGGGTCTTTGGTGAGATTGATGGCACTCTGATTGTCACACCAAAGGATGGTCAGATGCTACTGCTAGAATCCAAATTCTGAAAGGATCTTTCGAAGCCATAAGGTTTCCTACCTTGCATTTACCGCTTCTTGGTAATATACTTCTACTGAAGAAAGTGCAATATCCTGTTGTCTCTTACAGGCCCAAGTGACAAGTCCTAAACCAAGGTTGAAAACATAACCTGCAGTATACTTCCAATCATGAGGGTCATCGGCCAAATCTGAATCAGTGAAACCAACCAATAAAGGAGTCCCCCCTAAACTGTAATGTATCTTGAACTGAATTGTACCACGTACATAGTGAAGTATCCTTTTAGATTCTTTCCAATGGATTTCATGGGGTGTTTTCATATACCAGGCAACAAGACCAACAACAAAGGAAAGATCAAGACGGGTATGAGTCAAGTATAAGAGGCTACCAACTAACTGATGGTATAGGGTGGCATCAACTTCAAGAGAAGTGCAGGTGGCAGTAAGCTTGACTCCGGACTGGAAGGGAGAAGGGGATGGTTTACAATCATCCATGTGAAATCAATGAAGAAGGTCACAAGCATACTTACACTGGGAAATAAAAATTCCTTCATTGGTTTGCAAAACTTGGAGGCCAAGGAAATAGTGCAAAAAGCCTAAGTTTGTCATTTCAAATGTCTTCTTAAGGTTGGTTTTCACATGTGTTAAAAGTTTCGAGTCACTACCAGTAAGGATAAGGTCATAAACATAAAGGACAAGGATTATGAGATGGCTTTCTAAAGAATCCAATGGCAATAAGAAAGCTGTCCATTTTGGCATACCAAGCTCGGGGAGCTTTCTTTAGACCATAAAAAGATTTCTTAAGGTGACAAACAATCCTAGAGTCATTCTGTACATAGCCAAGATCTTGTTCCATGTATATTTTTCTTTCAAATCTCCATGCAAGAAGACAGATTTAACATCCATCTAATGGACATCCCATTTATGCGAGGCAACAAGGGAAAGAACAAAGCAGATGGAATTCATTTTGGATACAGGGGCAAAGGTTTCATTATAGTCAATTCCTTCAACTTGGGAAAATACTTTGGAAACTAACCGAGCCTTGTGTCTTTCAACACTTCCATCTAATGCATACTTATTTATGTAAACCCATTTACATATGAAAAGTTTTCTTCCTTTTGGAAGAGGTACAAGATCCCAAGTATTGTTTTCCATTAAAGAATGATACTCTTCATTCATTGTTGTATCCCAATCTGGATGACCTAAAGCTTCTACAAATTTCTATGGATCATGAGTTTCTGAAACTTGAGCCAAAAGAGAAGAGGCTCATTGGAACTATGAACGTGTCCAATGATGATCTGAAGGATCACTGACAAGATCACCGACTGCTTCTCGTGTTGAACGGACCCATCTAGGAAATGGTGGAGTTGGTGTTGGTTCAGGTTCAAAGGACTCATCTGGAGGAAGGTGAGAAGGTGGAGGTGGATTTTCATCCTCACTGTTATCATCTGAAGAAGAAACTGAAACAGAAGAAGGCACAAATGTCGAAGATGGCTTGCAGGCCGAAGAAGACACAACCACTGAATTAGGCTCACAGACCAAAGAAGGCACAAACGTCGAATTAGGCTTGCAAGACAAGATATTTTCATCAAATTTAACATCTCTTCTAACAATAATTTCATTACAATGTGGTTGAAAAAGTCTATAACCTTTGACATCTTCAAAATAACCAACAAATATACACTTCTCACTTTTAGGTTGCAATGCTCTCCTTTTCTCATCAAGAATGTGAGCCCATGCTATACTACTAAATACACAGAAGTGACTTACATCTGATTTAATTTTAGTCCAAGCTTCTTCCAGTGTTATATTTTTAAGAGCCTTTGTGGTAGTGCGATTTACTATGTAATTTTCACGGTTGATTTCTTTCGCCCAATACTTTAGACTTAATCCCTTAGATTGGATCATATAATTAGCCATTTCTTTTAATGTGCAGTTCTTTCTCTCGGCAACACCATTTTGTTGTGGTGTATATGCAACAATGTGTTACATTTGGATGCCCTGTGTAGTGTAGTAACTTGTATAATTATTGTTGACATATTCTCCTCTATTATTTGTTCTTAACCTTTGAATTTGATGTCCATATTGCTTTTCTACAAGGGCCTTGTAGGCCAAAAACTTGTCAAAAAATTTGCTCTTAAGTTTTAAGAAGTAAACCCAAGTACATCTGGAAAAGTCATCAATGAAATTTAAGAAATACTTGCACCCAGAAAAAGAAGGAGAAGAAAGTGGACCACACAAATCACTGTGAACAAGCTGCAAAGGGCCCGAGGCATGCCAAGCGACACGTTTGTCAAAACTGTATCGATGATGTTTGCCAAGAACAAAAACGGCACAAACACCATCTCTACATAAAACAAGAGGAAGACCGATCACCATTTGTTGATTACATAGTTGTTTCAATGAACGATAGTTTAGATGACCAAACCGATCATGCCAAAGTTTGCTCAAGTCATCGCTATGAGCAACAAAAACTGATGAAAAAGATGATGACCCAAATTTGTCAAACTTGGACAACCTAGTAATATCATCAACAATTCTAGTTGCAAGAATATGCATAAGATCTTTTAGATCCTTGATTACAACTTGGTGAGGTGAAAAATCTACGGTTTTACCTTCACCTAAATGAGTGATTTGATATATTGTATAGAAGGTTACAAGAAAGACTTGGAACACATAATACATCATTGAAATGGCCATTTTCTACTTGAATTGTTCCAAATCCTTCAACACTGAGAGATCTATCATCAAAAACAAATATTTTCTTGGTGTTACATTCATTTAGAGAATAAAATATGTCTCTATCCTTAGCCATATGATAAGATGCTCCAGAATCAATAAGACACTCATCTGAAGTAGAAGTAGAGGTTGTATTGAAGGAGAAACCAAATGATGAAAGTACATGTCCATGAGAAGAAGAAGAAGAAGAATCAATACTGATGTTTTTCTTCTTCGTCGCTACTTCTAAAGCTGCCATATTCTTGAAACATTTGGACTCATCATTACCATCTTTATCACAAAAGTTGCAATGTCTATCTGTCTTCTTATTTTTATATTTTGCTCCTTTGTCTGCATTAGGAGCGGAATCTTTCTCAGTGGGTTTGGGACCCTTATATTGGTTGTTGTTGTGGCGAGGATGTTGCTTCTTGGGATTCTTGGGTTTATCTTTCTGATGGACAACTAAGGCTTTGTTGGAGGTACTTGCAGTGTTGATCACTCCAAGTTGTACTAGATTATCTTTCTCTCTAATCAAAGCATCACAAAAGTTCTCAAGACTGGGTTTTTTATAAGTTGTGCCTAGAGCCTCTTGCATGGCATAAAAGGTATATACAAACAAAGAATATGCAATACCTAGCTTAGAAAGAATAAGATAGATGCAATGATCTTTGTCTATCTTTATCTTACATTCTTCACATAAAGTTTCAAGTGTTTTAAACTTGGATAGATAGTCTTCAATGAAATAAAAATCACTTGGACTTTAAGTTAGTACTTGATTTTCTAATTGTTGTGCTCGAATAATATTGTGTTTACCAAACACAGATTCAATCTTTTCCCAAGCTTCTTTGGGTTTATCAATTGATTGAAGGTGGAACCTTAAATCATGAGAGATGGACATTTTAATTAATCTGCATGCTTCTTCATTCCTATTATCCCATTTGGATTTCTTATCAACATCAGTGGGTGTAGTTTCCTTTCCCAAGGTAATTCGGTACAAGCCTTTACTTCTCAATAAATCCTCCATATGGAATTTCCATTGGAAGTAGTTGGTGATGGTAAGTAAGAGATTACTTGTAGAATCCATATTAAATATTTAGATAATATGGATTTAAAAACTAAAAATGATGATCTAAATGGAAATATCTCGAAAAGTTATACGGTTTAAAAAAAACGACACTTAAAATGGACTTCAGATGTGAGAGTTATGCCCTTTTTAAAAAAGGCATAAACAATAACCAAAGGACCATGTGGTGGTGTAAGTTGCTTTATGAAGTGACCCACTTTTATAAAGAGAAGTGGGGATCACTTTTACAATGAAGTTACTTCATGAAAAATAACTCTAAAATAAAATATTACAGCTACCTATAGTGATTCACTTTTATACTTGAAGTGAAATACACTTTACAATTTTAGCATGAACTTTTTCTAAAAAGGTAACAAAAGAGAGACTTGAACTCGAGACCTCTTACTTAATAAGGAAACTTTTAACCAAATGGGCTAGAAAAACATATTGTATTGTTTCGCAAGAGGATTGGGGGTGTTTTTGTTATTATTGAAGACGACCTTGGAGAGCATGCTAAAAAATATATATTTTCACACAAGAAAAAAAATTTGCTTATCGATGACAACAGGAGTTAGTTCTCGGTTAGCTTACCTAGAATATGCATCTTTTCCTATCGGTTTATGATTTTCTGAGATCGCACAGGGCACAAGGAAAAGAGAATACATAGATCTAAAAACGTAGCAACCTAGAAACAAATAATATCAAACCAAAATAATACTTTGCAAAAAATTTAAAAAATATGTATTCAGGCTTTATACCTCCAGATCTAACTGTAATGGTCGTATCTTGGATAAAATAAAACCTTTTCGAGTGAAAAGAAAAGTGTTCCTAACTGAAACGCATGCTATGGACACAATGGAACAGTCCTCTTGGCCCAGAAATATATGGAAATGACAAAAAATGGAGATGAGGCAACTTGGCTTCACGATCTCGATCTACAACAGGAGCGAGTCTTCAAAAAGGCTCTGATACCATGTTCAACAACACAGATATTCCAACAGAGGATGAAAAACTTCAGTAACCACTCACATAACTAGATCAAAGATCAACACACCAATTTTTTCACGTGGTATAAACCCTATGGAGAAACATCCACTACCCCAACCAACACGACCACTTGGAGCAGTTTATTAATGCAAAAGAAAAATATTACAAAGATATTTTACAATAGAGTTTCTAACCGGTGAACCATTGGATCAATGGTCGTTAAGATCAAGGAGGGTATGAACCGTCGGATTACACTATGTTGGGAACATATTGTGCCCATCGTATTTCCTAACTACAAATGCATACTAATGCATGCTAAAGAAACACACTTTTACCTAACGACACATTAGACCAAGTAGATCTTAACTAAATCATAAGCGTCTAAATATCCTAACATTAACATCCTATGTGTGGAAATTCATGGGAAAACAAAATAAGAACATAATACACATAATGGATATGACACTTCCCTTGATAACGAAGTTGAATCGATGTGGAATGCCTCTCTGAGTCATGCTCCAAACCCTGAATATTTTATTCTTCTCGTTATAATGATGTCTCTCCTTTACAACTTGTAAGGCCGAAGTCCCTTTTTGGTGACGGCAACAAGAGATCGAAATGTGATCAGAAATGTATAAAACTTCACAAGTTATCATACTCATGCTTCCTCATGCTTCCTTTTTAAGTATGGCTCCATGAAGCATATCCGTAGGGACAGATCCAACCTATCCAGCTGTGAAGCTGGTTACAGCCTCTTTTATATCTCGGTATGAGGCAGAGACTACCCACACCTCAGGTTTTCCTTCACCTGAGGCAATAAAGAAGGGGAAAAAGAAAGGTGAAAGACTTACAAGAATTCGTTCTCAGGACCACCCACCCTGGGTGTTATCCTTCCTTAGCTTCCTGGATGGCCAAAATGGCCTGGGGGGTGAAAATTATGGACAATGAGATGAAAATGAGCTTGTTTATTTTTAGGACATTTAACTAAATAAAGAGGATAGTGAGCTGTTCACTTTCTTAAAGCGTTGGAAACTGTCCCAGAATGGGTCGTCGGGATAAACCAGTATCCTAGGTAATTAACCAATGAATGTCTTGAGTAAAAGGGTGTGAAACAAGGGTGAAGAGGGGAATTAAAAGCTACATCTAAGTACTTTTAAATGACTATAAATTGCAAACAACAATTTGTTCAAAGCTTTCAAGGCAGGGAAACAAGCCAAAAATGGCTTGATACCCCCTGGGGTGACCCGGGAAGTGATCCCTGAAGGTTGTTAAGTCAAAAGTGGGCTGTAATAGTGGATGAACAGCCTTGTAACAAGATGTTACAGCTATGATATAAGGGAAAGTATTCACAACTTCAATTTTGGTTCGTGAGTGAAAAGGTGGACTGACGAAAGGTTGACTTTAAAAATATTTTATTGGTCAATTTTTTGTTTTTATCACATGCCTTAGCCACCACACTATTTTGAAGATTATCTCGATCAAGTAAACACATCTCGGAACTATGCCAACCATTATAAGAAGAGTAGTCCTAGCAGACCACGATGGTTAGGTTGAAGAGTGCCCCATGCAGTTTAGAGAAGCAGGGATTAGCCACTTCTCGTCACTAGCACTTTCGGGCCCTTAAAGCCGCTTGGATAGAAGAAGGATACCTGTGAAAAGGAAGAGGCTCAGGACTCCCCTAAAGAGGGTTTTTGTTGAGCTTACCCAATCAGAGTAGTATTCCAACCAAGCTAAGCTAATCAACTCCTTGACCATGTGATACTAAGGAAAGACCACTCGACTTGTACTAACTAGACAACTTTCGAGGGGCTCCTGATGAAGACTCCCTCGCTTTGACTCTTAATATCCTATGAAATTGAAATTGCATAAAATGAAATACCAGGCCATCCACATGGTGAGGTCACGTCTTGCTTTCACAAGTGTGCCTCCTGGTTACTGAATTTGAAATCTATTTAAAACTATATGCATAAAACAAGTAAATAGATAGGTGACATATATGTCATGGCTAGATAATATGTATATGTAAATATCTAAATATTATAAGCTTTAGTTTTCTGTGTATGGGGCGGACCCTTGAATTGTTTTCAATTTTTTTGTGTAGGGTTTTGCATATATTTAGCTTGCTGATTTTGCATGTCCCCTTTTAGGGGCAGCCACCTATAGATTAGTGAGCGAAAAGTGATACAATGAAAATATAGAAAGATTAGATAATTACAACATGACAATTACACCATTCAACCCAAAGGAATGGGTTGAGGTTCTTTGCGAACGACAAAGCCACCATATGCATGAAAGCCCCAACTAACTCCTTGTATGGGGATTGGAAATTTAGTGTTTGAAATATGAAAGTTGTGATGGTTATCTACACAAGTATTAACCAGATTTTTTACATGAATTCATAAGTGAACCATTCAAACTACCTACACAAATCAAACATATAAACATTGGTATGTGTATCAGAAATTTTTGAAGTGAGTGAAAATGATAATTAAAGTGTATATGAGAGTGATTGGGTAGGATTTACCAAGCGAAATGTGTGTTTTTCTTCACTGCCCTGCTGGCCCCTTTGCCTCAAACAGGTCTCTAGGTGGTCCCCAACCTCTTAAGAGAAGCAGAGTAGGTGATCGGTTGTATCCTTGCAAGCAAACAACGAAATTTTAGTATTTATGCATGGAAAAATTGAAATAAATATAATAGAAATTTACACATAAGAAGTATATAACAACCAACTAAGATGACTGTCCCATGGGGGGGAATTCACCAAAATGATCGATTTTCCTATTTGGGACAGCAAGGTTAATGGTAAGAAAACATAACAGAAACATACATGAATGAAAAGATAAAGCAAACAAGTATGGCCAGCCAGCTAAGAGGTCTATTTAAGGGTTCTCCTAAAGGGACCTAGGACTCCGAGCCACTAGCTAAGGCTGAAAACAATTGAATACTTCAGAAAATCTGCACTAAAACACATTTAACAAATTAAACCAAGTTGTTAGAAGATGAAAGTAAGCAAGTTAAACCCAAGGAAGCAACAACAAACACCTAGCTAACTAATCCCTCCTGGAGATAGCTAACATAACAAGCATTTACCCCTACCCCTCAACCCTTAACCAACAAGTGACACATCCAACAACTAAAATTCAACAAGTATCACACACACAAAGAGTCTTATAAACTTCAGCAGAGCTTTGTTACTATATTCATCCTATTTTCTTACAATGTCAACCCTCTTATTTATAAAGGAGAGGTGAAGGCTTAGGGTTAGGTCACAAGACACTTGTCACTTTTGGAAAAGTGACAAGTGGACCAACCCTAAAGTACTTTTGTCTTTTTACAAAAAGTAACCTTATCCGAAAAGGGGATCAAATCAAATTTGACTTGACCCTTCAATTACATAGTAATACATGCCAAAAGTAAATCATGCGAGAGTTCATATTACAAAAAGTCATTTTTCATAAAATGACAAAGCTTGATATGCCACATCACCATTTGCCATGGGATTTGTGCCATCCCAAAGGCTCTCTAATTGTTTCCATGTCTTACAGCTATAGGTGAGGTGTTTTAGGACAATATCCGGCCATCCATGGCTGTCGGATTCACTAGAATCAAGCCCCAAGGTGTGGGGAATTGTTGAGTTGCTTTGGAGGGCAAGAGAGATTTGGGCTTTGGTCATTGTAAGTAAGGAAATGCCTATTGTTCAGGCACTTTTTAGACCTGATTATGCCCCCCCTTTGTTGCCTATAGGTTTCCCTATCAGCTGGCTAAAACATGGCTTCAATTTGGGCTTGTTTCGATGAGAGGACCCCTTGGACCTAAACTTTGAGAGGCTCTTACCCTATAGAAAACAACCACAAAGATGTTCTTTACTATTCCCATGTTGTATCTCTATCCGCTACCTTTCCTCTGCCTTTCATTTGGCCCAAATCCGACTCCGGGTGAGTGAGATATGGCCCCGGGAAGGTACGCAGAAGGAGCTGACTAGGAGACTAATCAGGGAAAATTTTGAAGTTGGGGTAAAATTTTGGGCTGGAAACTAGAATCGATAGGCTGCTACAGGCCTGTATACCTGTAGCTAAAATGGGTTTTCCTGATCAAGCCCAATTTGACCTCGGAGGCCCCCAATTAGGCCTCTTTCCTGTGCATGCTTGTAGGGCCAAAATGAGTCCTTGTCGCTCTAGGACATGCCACTAAAAATATGGGATGAATTTTCTGAGGATAAATCCATGGATGCATTATAGACTTCACCCTGGTCGTTTTGACTATTTACGGGCGAAAATCCGCCTTTGTATGGCGAAGTTATAGAATTAAAAAGGCCAATGACCCTTAGGGGGGGGATTTAAATTTTAAACATATATTTCAAAACCCATTTTAATTTTAAAAACTTTATTTATATTTTAATCAAATATTATAAAATCTTAAAAAAATAATTTTAATTACAAATATAAAAATATATTTATAACTAAATTAAAATTCAAAATTTAATATAATATAAAATTAAAACAACAATAAAATTAAACTTAAATTAAAATAAACACGATTTTAAACTATAATCAAAATTAAAATTTAAAATTAATTTGAAACCACCCCCCACCCGTCTGCCCCCGGTCGCCCATATGACCAAGCCAAGAGTGAAAAAGGAGCCCATAGGGTATGGAGGAGGTGGTTGGTGGCTGGGGAATGAGGGAGCATAGGAGGAGAGGGTCGAGGAGTCTGCGTGGATAGGAATGGGAAATGGAGAGAGGAATAGGGGGAAATGGAGGTGAGGGTGCGTGAGGGAGATGGATGAAGGCAGAGGAGGGAGTGGTAGAGGAGCGTGTGGTGGTGGAGGCCGTGGCAGTGGAGAACTGGTGCGTGCGCAGGAGGAAAGGGGAAGAGGGGTAAGGGGGAGTGGGAGTGGAGGTGGAGAGCTATGGGAAGGGCATAGCATGCAGGAGGGAAATGGGAGGTGGTCATGTGGGGGTTTGGGGAAGAGAGGGAGTCTGAGTTGCAAAAATGGAGGAGGAGCACGCGAAAGGAGGGAGCAGAGGTGGGCGTAGGGAGTAGCTCGCATGCAGGAGGAAAGGGGAAGAGGAGGGCACAGGACGAGGAGGAAGCCGAGTTGCAGAGCTGGTGGTGGCCGGGTGGTGGATGGGTGGCCAGCCACCATTAAAAATTAAAATTGAAAACTTTGAGGAAGTGGGGTTTTGGCAATAAAAATGGACGGGAGGCTTTGAGTTCAAACCCCCTGCCTTCCATTTGAATTTCTGGGTAATTCTTGAATTTTCTGGGCAAAGGAGAATGGGAAGGACTAGGGTTCAAGGCCTAGGGCTTCCCAGTGACATGCCCAGGCCTGCAATCTTCAGCAAATAACTCCATAATTAAAAAATCTAAAGGAGCCATGGAGGCTTGGGCCTGGTGCCCAAGAGGGGTTCGAATCCCCTCTCCTTTGCATATTTTACACACATACAACTTCCATGAACTTAGAAACTAACAAATAACTCTAAAGCAACAGCCAATACCACAGTCAAAACAGGAAAATAAACATCAATTTGAAGGAAAAATGCAATTTCTTCATGCAGGATCTCAACACAACCAGCAAAATTTTCCTTGGTTTTTTTTGGAAATGAGATTGATGGGTTACCTGGCTAATTGTTTGGAGATTGTTGCCTGGAAGTAGGCTGCCCACTGCAGAGTTGTAGCTATTTTCATAAAAATCCTCCTCTTCTGCCATGAATTCCTATTGCAGATCTCTCCCCCTTTGATCAAACTGTCAAAATGGCTTCGGAGAGGGGAGAAGGGTGAGTTTTGAATTTTTTTCAATTTTTCAAAAAAAACCAATTTCCCCAAAATTTGCATGAGGCTATGTGCCTCCTCCCAAAATTTCCAATTTTCTGAAAATATTTAATTTATTTTATTTTATTTTTAATATTTTTTGGAAAGATATGCAAGTCAAAGTTTGACTTTGACTTTGACTTTGACCCTGCTGCTGCTGACTTAGCCCAAAATATTGCCCGGTGAGATGGAGTTGGAATCAGACGCAAGTCACATCATTGGAAAGGTCTCGACGAGCCCATCGAGAATATGTCATCACCAACTTGAGATGATTCCACCTCAGCCCTCAAATTTGGCCCGAAACAATGGCCACTTAAAACTCCTGACTCGCTGGTGGGTCCACATGACACCTAATCATGCGAAAGGTGCGAAATCGCCATACGATATCCAATCAAGGAAAATGAGGTATCGTCGGAAATATATCGATGAGTACTTCGAGGAGGCAACAATATATTTTTGTGTTGGGGTCATTTATGACTGTCTTAGCTATTATGAAACCCTGCCATCCAAGCTGGCGGACCCCATTTTTCCTAAAATCATTAACCAACTTGTGACAGCTCTAACCGAGCCATCGGAGGTCGGAATGAGGAAAATGGGATGTCGTTGGAAAGGTGTCTAAGTATATTATAGTGTGGAATCATTGAATATATTTTTTATAACTCTTTGCCTACCAATTTTGAATCATGAAGGACTGCAACCAATTTGGTGTCCAGAAGTGGTCATGAACTTGCAAAAGTTCATTCTTACCAATTGGGGGTCGAAACCAAGCACGGGATATAACGTTGGAAATGTATCACACTGCCCTACTCCATGTCTGAGTTTGATTTTCTTTTTGAGACCATAATATAAATAGAATCAGACCAGGAAGTCACAACTATTGGTTTTGGCCATTCGGGTGACATTGACTTTGCCTCTCTCGTATGGGGTCATATTGATTCGGAATTAAGCTCATGATAGACCGTTGAAAAGATTTTCCTGATTCCTACCACCTAGAAGTGTTGTATTCCCTGAATCAAATAGCCTTGACATGAGGAAGAAATGTCATGGGAAGGCCCACAACTCCCTGAAGGCAACCAACCGATACTCTTTCAAGGGCAGAGGCCATAGTAACTATGACCCCCACCACTGTCTTTGACTGGAACCATAGCACCAAGGGGCGTTTATGGAGGAGTAACTGTGTAAAACACCATGTTGATCCCAAAGCATATTTTCAGGTCAACATTCTTTGCGTCGGAGGGGAAATGCCTTCCAAAGCATGTCGAACAATGGGATCACCCACGTGACAGGCGAGAATACTCGATGGAAATTCATGCTTTCAAAGTGACCGATGTGGGTGAGGGGGAAATTCAACTGTAGTATAAGGACCATTTTTCACATTAGGGATAACTGAAGAATGAAAGTGGTTCAGTAAAGATATACAACATAATTTATACTGAGATTCACATAAGATGGAAGAATGGGAATAATGACCCGAGTTTTGTTGAGCAATGTGGCCCAAGTGGCAAGGGTCCTTCACCCTGATTATGGCTTAACTGTGAGAATCGAGGCTTAAGGTGAACCTTGGCCCAACACAAAGTCTCATGCATACCTTCAATTCTCGACACACAAACAAGAAAACATGAACTTTTTGAAATCAGCGACCCACCGGAGGAAAACTAACAAGCAAACTAGTCAAACAAGGGAATAAAGAAATATAAAAAACCTATGGCAGTAGATGCTGAAATATCAAGTGCTCATAAGTGATGGAACTTTGTAGGAAAATTACCATTTCTTGGAGAAATCAGATTGTAAGTGGTCAAGTAAAGTGTAGTTGCAATCCCATAGCTATGTAAGCCATCATGCCATCATTGTTTTTAGCTTCACCAGAGAATGATATGCTACCACCTTAGACTTTCCCTGCCGACTTTGATAAAATAATAACCAGGTTTACTCCCATTTAAGATGACTTTAAGACAGAGTTTCCCAAAATGTCAAGTATGATAAAAGGGATTCTAGGAATCCAGTATTTTCAAGCAACCACCCAATAATAAGGACAATATCCTTCGTATTGAACACTAGAAAAACCCAAAAGAAGGCAACTTACAACGTTAAAATGAAAAAGACCAACCCATGGAAAAATCAAAGAAGGGATTATACTCCAAAATCGGAAACAAACAAAGAATCAATAGTTAAAACCAAGGGAAAAAGGGCTCAAAACTGAAACCATGGGGGAAATATACAAGCATGAAAATATAACAGCAAATACATACAAGAAAGAGAATCAATACATTGAATAGATACAAACAAGAAAAGAACGAATGGTGGCTTATGTACAAGATGATGAGGCCTCTCGGGATTAAAATAACTTTAGGTGACGACCATTCATGGGGAATTGAAGTGGTTCGCCATCCAAAGTTTTTAATCTGAAAGCATTTGTCCCTAAGACCTCATACATTGTGTAAGGACCCAACCATAATGAATCAAACTTGCGATGTTTGGATGGGGCCTCATGTGCTTTGTCCCATAATAAGACATCATCTCCTACTTTGTAATTTACCATTGTGGCTCTTTTATCGAAGGAACGTTTAACAATGTCTTGCTTCTTTTGGAGGTGTTGGAATGCATCCTTTCTTACCTCTTCTAATTTGAGGAGTTTGTATAAACGACATTGTAATGGTTGGAAATCATCTTCTACCTCAGCAATAGCCAACCTCAAGGCTGGAATTTGTAAGTGAACAGACAGGACAGCAGGAGCGCCATACACCAGAGTGTAAGGACTTTGACCCATTGCTGTCTTTGGAGTTATACGATCAACCCATAAAGAAAAGTTTAACTTGTGTGCCAATCATGCTTTTTATCCTTGACTGTCCTCTTAAGGATCTGAATCAGATTTTTATTCATTGATTCGGCCAAAACATTACCTTGGGGGTAATAGGTTGAAGATCAAAAAAGTTGGATGTCGTATGTAACACCAAGGTGTAACATGACATTAGACATGAAAGCTGATCCATTATCAGTTAATATCTCGGTAGGGGTCCCAAAACGGGATAAAATGTTACGTTCAACGAATTCTACCACCTATTGACTCATAGCATTCCTAAGAGTGATTGCTTCAGCCCACTTTGTAAAGTAGTCTGTGGCTGTTAAGATTAATACATGACCAGCGTTGGACGGTGATGAAATCGGCCCAATAAAGTCCATGTCCCATCTTGCGAAAGGGACTTGGACTTCAATAGGTCTAAGAGGTAAGGTAGCTAACTTCTGCTTCCTAGTGAAGTGTTGGCAAGCTTCGCATTTCTGAACAAGTAAATGGGCGTCTTTTTGGAGTGAAGGCCAAAAGTAACCTGCATGTAGAACTTTCCCTGCAGTGGTTTTGGCTGAAAAGTGACCTCCACAAACCCCAGAATGGAATTGTTCAAGTGCCATTTGGGCTTGATTAGGAGTCAAGCATCGTGACAAAACCCCATCAAGGTTTCTTCGGTAAAGGATTTGGCCTTGTAAAACATATCGAAAAATTTGTAAATGAAGTGTTCGTTTGGCTTTAGTATCCATGTCCAGTGGGCACACACCATTGATCAGGAAATACACGATAGGTCCATACCATGGTTGTGAGGCTAACTCGATTTCGTTAACCAGTTCTTTGAAGGAAATCAAGTCATCTACTTGAGGTGGTTCAACTATGACCGAGGGATGGGATCGGGTTAGCAATCCATCTAGCCCTGTGCCCCTAATGGTTTTCATCGAATTAATTTCCAAGTCATACTCTTGCATGCGCATGATCCATTTGGACCACTTACTATGCAATTTGGTTTGATTCAAAGCAGTGACTAAGAGAGAGGTAGGCACAAAAACCTGAACTTTATGGCCTTGGATGTAATGTTGAAATTGTTCCAATGCTTTATACAAGGAATAACCATGTTTCTCCAGTCGAGAATAATTCAGTTGGTGGGGTTTCAAATTTTGGCTCACGAAGGTGATTGGCCTAAGATTTTCCTCATGATCCTTTTGCAACAAGATTTCAGAAATTGTCTCCTCTGACGAATTAGTGTACGTGAAAAAATCTTTAGAGGGATCAGGACTGACTAATGGAGGGGAAAAAGCAATGGATTTCTTAATGCATTCAAAATCCTAATGGGCAGGGGGGTCCCATTTGAATCGAATGTCTTTCTTCATAAGTTGATTTAGCAGTTTAACTACTTGAGAAAAATCAGGAATGAAGCGTCTCAAGAAGTTTATCTTTCCAAAGAAAGATTGCATTTCCTTTTTATTGGTAGGTAAGGGAATATTTTTGATTGCTACCACTCTCCCAGGATCAACTTTTACACCTTCTCGAGAGACGATGTGACCCAAAAGTTTTCCCTCCATAACACCAAAAATGGTCTTCTTAGGATTTAAAGATATGCCAAACCTATGACATCTAAGGAGAACCTATCTAAGGTGATCAAAATGACTACTCCATTCTATGGAAAAGACTATGAGATCATTGAAGTAAACAACAATGATCTTACCCAATAATCCTTTGAAAGAAATGGCCATGGAATGTTGAAAGGTGTTCCCAGCATTAATCAATCCAAAAGGAATCTTGTTATATGCATATGTGCCCCAACGAGTGGTGAAAGTGGTTTTATGACTATCAGAAGGATTGAGGGCTATCTGATTGTAGCCTGAGAAACCATCTAAAAGGGACATCATTTGAGACCCGGAGACTTGTTGGAGAATCTCTTCCATAGGTGAGACAGGGTAGTTGTCTTTTAGGGACACTCTATTCAAATGTCGAAAGTCGACACAAAAATGAATATCGCTAGTTTTCTTCCCAGAGGGAACCAAATTAGATACCCATTGTGAGTAATGGACATGGTAAATGACCCCAGATGCTTCCATCTTGTTCAATTCAGCTTTAATTGTTTGTTCCAAAATAGGATTGTTTTTTCTCTGTCTCTGTCTGTAAGGTTTTGAATCAGGGATTATGGGTATGGCATGGACTATCTCCTACATATCGAAAACCTTGAGGTCTTGATAGGACCAAGCAAAAACATCCTTGAACTCTGTCAAGAGTTTCGTGAATCGAGCGATCTTAGAAGGGGAACATTGTGCACCTATATAGACCATTTTTGGATCTTTCTTAGTCCCCAGGTTAATAGGTATGGCTTCTTGCACCTTCCTAACAGATTCGCTATCAATACTAGGCATAGAAGTAGTGGCATCATTGAAATCAAACATGGATTCCAATACTGACAAACTAGGGGGGATATTATTTGTCTTTAATTGGATTATGTTCCCTGTTTCCTCTTCCAACTCATGGTTGATATGCAAATCTTCGAACTCCTCCTTGTTTTGAAGGAATCTATAGATTTTTTCATCAGTATCAAAAACTTTCCAAGAGTCGACATTATCAAGTAATGCAGGTCTATGTAAAATTTGGACTTGTATATCTTCAATAGACCTTACAAAATCCGAGGTGAAACAAGCACCAGTCAAGGCCAAAGTATCATCTACATGGTTTGCGGCCCTAAGCATGGCTTGAATGTTGAAAGATAAGAACTTCTCAATAAGTTCCTTAGCCCTTCGGTGGTATTGTTTGAGGCGTGGGTTGTGAACTTCATATTTACCTCTAATTTGATTCACAACCAATTCAGAATCCCCACTCACCAATAAATGGAATATTCCTAAGCCTAAGGCCTTTTGGAGGCCTTGAACTAAGGCTTCATATTCAACCATATTATTAGTGTTAGGGAATTCTAACCGAAAAGAGAAAGGGGTTGTGTTTCCCTTAGAATGACACAAAAGGACCCCTGCCCCAGATCCACTCTTGGATTTAGCACCGTCAAAATCCATACTCCACACCATTTCTTCCAAATCAGAAGGAGGGACATGTGCATCTTCCTCAGATAACACAGTATATGTACCTATACCTGTATCTTGAAAAGACACATATTTCGTATTATAGGAAGTAGGTACAACCTGCTCTCGATACTTTGGTTCCCTCCTAATGACTACTTCAACACCCTTATGAGGAAAGGTGAAGTGGGTCCCCTCCATGAAATAACGACCCCTTTTTACTTTGGTGGACCACTCCCTCCATAAAAGCATGCCATATGCTTTAGGTATATCTTCTACGATCACGTTTATGAGCATGCTCACCTCGAGAGCTTGGTCGTAAGAAATGGATAAATCTTTAATGTAACCAATGGTTTCTACAGTCCTAGAATCCAAAGCTAACAGGCCTTTACATGGGCCTGTGCATTCAAGACCCAGTCTTCTCATGACTCGCAAAGGCATGACATTGTGCCTCACTCCTGTGTCAGCGACACAGTTATGGAGCACAAAATCAGAAATAAAAAATGAGATATAGAAAGGAGGAATGCTAGGGTCTAAATCAATAACATCATATGCTTCCCTAGGTTGAGAAGTGGACTCTTTGGAAAGAGGAAGTCTCTGTTTCATTGGTGGAGTAAGGGGTGCTTGTAGAACACGTGAAAGGTTTCCAAACTGAGTGGGTGTTCTAAGAGCATCTAATAATGTCATGTGGGCAAGAACCTTCGCTAGATATTCAACGACGTTGTAAGGCATCGGTCTTAGGAAACAGGGTGGTGGATTATTAGGCAAGTTTACCTTGTTTGGGGTCCAGGGAACCCTATTCCTTGTAGGGGAAGGTACTCTACCATTCGCAGGAATTTTTCCCTTTTCAATGTCCTTGGGGTCGCTTTTGGCCTCTTCCACCCCTTGAAGAGTGGTTTTAGGGGCCTAATTCCTAGTTTCTATAGCAAATCTTCTGAAAGCAAGAAAATCGTCATCCCAGGTGATAGAGTCTTCCATGTTAATTTGGTCATTTTGGGAAGTGGAAGCAAGTTTGTTTTTTACTGGAGGTAGAGGTGCTTTTTCTTTTTTAGATAGTTCCACATGACGTGTATATGCGTAACAATACTCGGGGTCATAGAAGTCTTGGCAAAAGTGACACCAATCCACTTTAGCAGCATGTTGCCTAGGAGGAGGAGTAGGAGGGAAAGCAGGTCTTGGCCTCAGAACAGCAGAAAAATGCATGTCATTCACCATTGGATTAAGAGAAAGTATTTGGTTGTTCATGTTCATTAACAACTTGAGTGTTTCCGAACTTTCCCTTTCTTCAATCCTTGAAGTTTGGGTAGGTGGAGTTTCATACCGAGGACCCTCATTTTGAGGTACATCATTCCTAGGGCTCCCGCTAAAACGGGGTTGCACTAAAGGTGAGGGAATCATACCAGATTCCTCCATGTTTCTTTCAATTTCCAGGGCGCTAGTCTTGGCTGCATCTAAAGTTTGTGTTGATTTATCCTTTAATATATATTTTACATTTGAATTCATAGCAGTCATGTAATAATGGAAAAAATTGTTCCCAGATGATTGGGAAGCGGTTTGGATCCTATTCAAGGTTGAGATAAAGCGTTGATTAAAATTCCATATTTTCTCACCCTCATGGATGGAGATGGTTGTGAAATCCTTGAGCATGGAAGCCACATCATCCGCCCCTTGGAAATGTTTCTTGAATTCTTGGATCATAGTGTCCCAATCTGGGATACTATCATTAGGAAGCAAGCAATACCATCTCGTTGCTTCACCCTCGAAGGTTCTCACAAAAAGTCTAATGATGACATCGAGAATTGTTATGTCCATAAGCGCTAATGTATCATAGAAGTTTTGTATATGTTCTTCATCACTCAAAGTACCAGTGCCACTAAACTTGGGAAGCCTATTTGGGGCATCCACAGGTATGTCATGAAGAGGTCTGGCCAACCTCAAAGGAGTGTCGGGTTTCCATGGCATTGCCATCAGGACAACTATGGGTTGAACAACAACAGTTGCTGAAGCAATGGGAGAAACAACCTAAGGATAAGTAACTGTTGTTGGATTAACTAAAGTTTTCTTTAGTAAGGGCCTTTGAATAGAAGAAGAGGAAGAGGGTGACTTAGTTCGCATTGCAGAGGTAACAAGTTTCCCTGGTTTCCTAGTTGTATGTGTCTCACTACTTGTTTTCTTTCGCGAACTTTGACTTCTTGTAACCCTGGGGGACACTGTTTCCCTAATCTTAGGATACTTCTGCCCTACCAGCTTGCAAGGGGCCAAGTAACTACTTTGAGTACAAGGGGTGTATCACCAACAATCCTACTCTTTCTAACACAATGTAAAATAACCCAACAAAAAATGAAGCTTTGTTTTTTGTTCTTCTCAAATTGGAAGGTAAGGTATGACAGACTTATAACTCCTCACGTGAGTTCGAACAAGTAAAATCGAAGACTGACAAGGCAAAAGAAAAGGAAAACTCGATGGCATTTATAACTCCCGGGTGCAATGGAAATTTCAAGGGAACTAAACTATAACGAGTACCAAAGAAAATTCCAAAGGGTCACTGAAAGATCTTGCCAAAAGTTTGTCAACAAGTAGGAAAAGGAGCACAAAGAATTTGGGTCCAATGTTTAGTACAAGCTTGGGATACAAGCAAATTTAAAGAGGTTTGCAAGCTCCCCAGTGGAGTCGCCAGAAAAAGGAGGGTGTTATAAAAAAAATCTGTCCGTAGGGACAGATCTTACCTATCCGCCTGTGAAGCTGGTTACAGCCTCTTTGATAGCTTGGAACGAGGCAGAGACTACTCGCAACTCAGGTGGTCCTTCTCCTGAGGTGGTAAAGAAGGGGAAAAAGAAAGGTGAAAGACTTACAAGAAGTCATTCTCAGGACCACCCACCCTGGGTGTTATCCTTCCTTTGCTTCCTGGATGGCCAAAATGGCTTGGGGGGTGAAAATTATGGACAATGAGATAAAAACGAGCTCGTTGATTTTTAGAACAGTGAACTAAATAAAGCATACAATGAGTTGTTTACTTCCTTAAAGCGTTGGAAACTGTCCTAGAATGGGTCGTCGGGATAAACCGGTATCCTGGGTAATTAACCAATGAATGCCTTGAGTAAAAGGGTGTGAAACAAGGGTGAAAAGGGGGCTTAAAAGCTACAGTCAAGTACTTTTAAATGACTGTAAATTGTGAACAACAAGCTGTTTGAAGATTTCAAGGCAGGGAAACAAGCCCAAAATGGCTTGATACCCCCCGGGGTGACCCGGGAAGTGATCGCGGAAGGTTGTTAAGTCAAAAGTGGCTTGTAATAGTGGATGAATAGCCTTGTAACAAGCTATTATAGCTATGATACAAGGGAAAATATTCACAACTTCAATTTTGGTTCGTGAGTGAAAAGGTGGACTAACAAAAGGTTGACTTTAAAAGTATTTTATTGGTCAATTTTTTGTTTTTATCACATGCCTTGGCCACTGTTTTGAAGGTTATCTCGATCAGGCAAACACATCTCGGAATTGTGCCAACCAGTATAAAAAGAGTAGTCCTAGCATACCACGATGGTTAGGTTGAAGAGTGCCCCATGCTGTTCAGAGAAGCAGGGATTAGCCACTTCTCATCACTAGTGCTTTCGGGCTCTTAAAGCCGCTTGGATGGAAGAAGGATACCTACAAAAAGGAAGAGGCTCAGGACCCCCCTAAAGAGGGTTTTTGTTGAGCTTGCCTAAGCAGAGTAGTATTCCAACCGATCTAAGCTAATCAACTCCTTGACCGTATGGTACTAAGGAAAGACCACTCGACTTGTACTAACTAGACAAATTTCGAGGGGATCCTGATGAAGACTCCCTAGATTTGACTCTTAATATCCTACGAAATTGAAATTGCATAAAATGAAATACCAGGCCATCCACATGGCGAGGTCACGTCTTTCTTTCACAAGTGTGTCTCCTGGTTACTAAATTTGAAATCTATTTAAAACTATATACATAAAACATGTAAATAGATAGGTGACATATATGTCACGGCTAGATAATATGTATATGTAAATATTTAAATAATATAAGTTTTTGTTTTTTGTGTATGGGGCGAACCCCTAAGTTTTTTGTGCGGCATTTTGCATATATTTAGCTTGTTGATTTTGCATGGCCCCTTTTAGGGGTAGCCACATGTAGATTAGTTAGCGAAAATTGATACAATGATAATATAGCAAGATTAGATAATTACAACATGACAATTACACCATTCAACCCAAAGGAATGGGTTGAGGCTCTTTGCGAATGACAAAGCCGCCATATGCATGAAAGCCCCAACTAACTCCTTGTATGGGGATTGGAAATGTAGTGTTTGAAATATGAAAGTTGTGATGGTTATCTACACAAGTATTAACCATATTTTTTACATGAATTCACAAGTGAACCATTCAAACTACCTACACAAATCAAACATATAAACATTGGTATGTGTCAGAAATTTTTGAAGTGAGTGAAAATGATAATTAAAGTGTATATGAGAGTGATTGGGTAGGATTTACCCATCGAAATGTGTGTTTTTCTTCACTGCCCTGCTGGCCCCTTTGCCTCAAACAGGTCTCTAGGTGGTCCCCAACCTCTTAAGAGAAGCAGAGTAGGTGATCGGTTGTATCCTTGCAAGCAAACAACGAAATTTTAGTATTTATGCATGGAAAAACTGAAATAAATATAACATAAATTTACACATAAGAAGTATATAACAACCAACTAAGATGACTGTCCCATGGGGGGAAATTCACCAAAATGATCGATTTTCCTATTTGGGACAGCAAGGTTAATGGTAAAAAAACATAACAGAAATATACATGAATGAAAAGATAAAGCAAACAAGTATGGACAACCAGCTAAGAGGTCTATTTAAGGGTTCTCCTAAGGGGCCCTAGGACTCCGAGCCACTAGCTAAGGCTGAAAACAATTGAATACTTCAGAAAATCTGCACTAAAACACATTTAACAAATTAAACCAAGTTGTTAGAAGATGAAATTAAGCAAGTTAAACCCAAGGAAGCAATAACAAACACCTAGCTAACCAATCCCTCCTGGAGATAGCTAACATAACAAGCATTTACCCCTACCCCTCAACCCTTAACCAACAAGTGACACATCCAACAACTAAAATTCAACAAGTATCACACACACAAAGAGTCTTATAAACTTCAGTAAAGTTTTGTTACTATATTCATCCTCTTTTCTTACAATGCCAACCCTCTTATTTATAAAGGAGAGGTGAAGGCTTAGGGTTAGGTCACAAGACACTTATCACTTTTGGAAAAGTAACAAGTGGACCAACCCTAAAGTACTTTTTTCTTTTTACAAAAAGTAACCTTATCCAAAAAGGGAACCTTGTCCAAAAGGGGGATCAAATCAGATTTGATTTGACCCTTCATTTACATAGTAATACATTCAAAAAGTAAATCATGCGAGAGTTCATATTACAAAAAGTCATTTTTCATAAAATGACAAAGCTTGATATGCCACATCACCATTTGCCTTAGGATTTGTGCCATCCCAAAGGCTCTTTAAATGCTGTCATGTCTTGCAACTGTAGGTGAGGTGTTTCAGGACAATATCCGACCATCCATGGCTGTCGGATTCTCCATAATGAAGCCCCAAGGTGTGGGAAATTGTTGAGTTTCTTTGGAGGGAAAGGGGCCTTTAGACTTTGGTCGTTGTAATTAAGGAAATGCCCACTGTTCAGGCACTTTTCAGACCTGATCATGCCCCCCCTTTTCTGCCTATACGTTTCCCTGTGAGCTGGCTAAAACATGGCTTCGATTTGGGCTTGTTTCGATGAGAGGACCCCTTGGACCTGAACTTTGAGAGGCTCTTCCCATGTACCAAACAACCAAAAATATATTCTCTATTGTGCCCATACTATAGCTATGTTCGCTACCTTTTCCCTGGCTTTTATTTGGCACAAATTCGACTCTGGATGAGTGAGATATGGCCCCGGGAAGGTACGCGGAAGGAGCCGACCAGGAGACTGATCAGGGAAAATTTTGAAGTTGGGATAAAATTCTAGGCTGGACACCAGAATTGACAGGCTTCTATAGACTTGTATACCTGTATCTGAAATGGGTTTTCCTGACCAGGCCCAATTTGACCTCGGAGACCCCCAATTAGGCCTCTTTCTGGTGCATGCTTGTAGGGCCAAAATGAGTCCCTGTCGCTCTGGGACATGCCACTAAAAAATATGGGCTGAATTTTTTGAGGAGAAAGTCATGGATGCATTCTAGACTCTGCCCCAGTCATTTTGACTATTTATGGGTGAAAATCCACCTCCGTGTGGCGAAGTTATAGAATTATGAAGGCCAATGACCCTTGGGGGGGGGGGGATTTAAATTTTAAACATATAATTCAAAACCCATTTTAATTTTAAAAACATTATTTATAATTTAATCAAATATTATAAAATCTTAAAAAAATAATTTTAATTACAAATATTAAAATATATTTATAACTAAATTAAAATTCAAAATTTAATATAATATAAAATTAAAACAACAATAAAATTAAACTTAAATTAAAATAAACACGATTTTAAACTATAATCAAAATTGAAATTTAATATTAATTTGAAGCCACCCCCCACCTGTCTTCCCATGGTCGCCCATATGACCAAGCCAAGAATGAAAAAGGAGCCCACGGGGTATGGAGGAGGTGGTTGGTGGTTGGGGAACGAGGGAGCGGAGGAGGAGAGGGTCAAGGGGTCTGCGTGGAGAGGAATGGGAAATGGGGAGAGGGTTAGGGGGAAATGGAGGAGAGGGTGTGCGAGGGAGATGGATGAAGGCGGAGGAGGGAGTGGCAGAGGAGCGCGTGGTGGTGGAGGCTGTGGCGGTGGAGGATTGGTGCGCATGTAGGAGGAAAGGGGAAGAGGGGTAAGGGGGAGTGGGTGTGGAGGTGCAGAGCTGTGGGAAGGGCGCAGCATGGAGGAGGGAAATGGGAGGTGGACGCGTGGGGGTTTGGGGAAGAGAGGGAGTCTGAGTTGTAGAAATGGAGGAGGAGCGCACAGAGGGAGGGAGCAGAGGTGTGTTGGAAAACTGAGAGGGGGGGGTGAATCAGTTGTTACCGTGCTTAAACAATTATGCTTCTTTTAAACTCGTTGCTGAGACACTAAATGATGATCACAATAATGCAGGGAAATAAACAATGGCACATTCAGCATCAGTCACATATATGAGAAACACAGAGACAGATATTTCCTGAGGAAACCCATACAGGGTAAAAACCTCTTTTTCTTTATATGATAAGTAATGGTTACAATATTTACATTATCATACATATGAGCACCAACTCATAATGAGGCTACAACCTATGTTTAGCAAGCTGCAACTTACTGAGAGCACCAACTCTCTGTTTTCTCTAGCACCCACTAGAAGGAAGCACCAACTCCCTGGTTTTTCTAGCACCAACTAGAAGGAAGCACCAACTCCCTGGTTTCTCTAGCACCAACTAGAAGGAAGC
>ML778352.1:239461-268614 GCA_009831015.1 Picea engelmannii
CAAGCACCCACTTGAACCTCTGAGGAAAACAGTCCTCCCTAGCACCTCCCAACCACCCTGAAATATAAATCTTTGCTTCTGAAACTTATTACAGTGATATAATGTTCAACAATGGCTTACCCGACTTATTACTGTTCTGCTGCATTTCGTTGCTCTGTCTGCCTCATTGCCTTTCTGCTCACATCACTTGCGCTATCTGGTCTTCTGCTTTTTATGCTCTGTGCGCCATCTCCATTCTCTACACAGTTCCTCTTCTGTGCTATTGAGCTACTGCACTCTCCTCCTTCTTCACACCTGAATCACGTTTACCAACAACACTCACAACAACCTCCAACAGCAACCGCAACCCCGTATCTTCTCTGTACCATGTATTTATCGCTTCTGTGCACCTTGTGCATGCAGTGTTCGCAATGCCTCTGCATGCTGACTCTGCACTGTTATCCTCCACCTCTCGAGTGCTCTGTCTGATTATCATCGTGACTCTTCAGCTTCTCTGGTGGTTCGCCCCGCGTGTCCAACATCACTGTATGTTATACTGAGATTCCTCAGTCTCTCTGGTAGTTTAATACTCTTCGTCTTCTCTGAGACAGTCGAACTCTTGATCTTCATCGACCCTGATCGACGGTTCATGATCTTGGTGAATCATCGGTCCTGATCTCATCATGATCTCGCATCTCGTTGTTCCTTCGTTGGAGATTTTCGTTACTCCAAGCCACGATAGGCGAGACTCCGAGATGGAGCTCAGATCAACGGTCCACTTCTTTTGATGTATTGACGGTCAGGATCTTATCGTGATCTCACATCTCATGAGTTTGGTGGTTATGTTTCTTGTCTTCCCAAGTCACGAGTCGCGAAAATCCGAGATGAAGCTTTATGGTGCTCTAATCTTTCACCACGTGTCCTCTTGATCCAATGGTCCTTGATTAAATCGTGATATCGCATCTCGTTGTTCCTTTGACTTTCCAGTCAGCGAGATGACGATCTCTCACCACGTGTGATCCCCCGCGCAGATCCAACCGTCCTCTTGTGATCCGGATCTAATGGCTGTCCTTCTCTCGCTACCTCGCGACCTCGTGACTTGGAGTACCCAATGTTTGGACTCTCAACCTGCAACTCCCGAGTTCGCGAGATCTCTCGATCTCTCGCCACCTGTCCCCCTAGATGGACTGCTATAAATCTCTCGCCACTTCACCGCCTCGCGACTTTGAACACCCAATACTTGGGCCTTTATCCTGCGAACCCCCTAGTTCACGAGATCTCTCCGATCTCTGCCACACGTCCTTCCTAGATGGACGGTCCTGATCTTCTCACCACTTCGCCGCCTCGCGTCCTCGCGCCTCGCAACTTTGAACACCCAATACTTGGGCCTTTATCCGGCGAACCCCCGAGTTCGTGAGATCTCTCCGATTTTTTGCCACGTGTCGTTTCCAGATGGACGGTCCTGATCTTCTCGCCACTTCATCGCCTTGTGTCCTCATGCCTCGCGACTTTGAACACCAAATCCTCGGCTCTTCCACTCACGATCTTCCGAGTTTGCTCAGATCTAATACCTGAGATCTATCCTTCTCTTCATTGCGCGCTCTTCTTGTTTTTATTCAGATCTGACGGCCCTCATGCTGTCGGGAATTTTGGATGGGATCCAACGATCAGCGACGCTTCTCCTCCAAGTTTACACATCCTTCTTACTTGGAAGAATTTCGACTCTGCACTAATTCCTCCTGAGCCTATGTTGTTCATGTTTGTCCATCGATGCACATTCTGATCCTGCCATCTTCACTGTTGTACTTGCCATCAATGACAAGCGTACGCTATCTATTAAACATTTGCCAATAAGGTGGAGGTAGGGAGTAGCTTGCGTGTAGGAGGAAAGGGGAAGAGGAGGGCACACGACGAGGAGGAGTCTGAGTTGTAGAGCTGGTGGTGGCCGGGTGGTGGATGGGTGGCCAGCCACCATTAAAAATTAAAATTGAAAACTTTGAGGAAGTGAGTTTTTGGCAATAAAAATGGATAGGAGGTTTTGGGTTCAACCCCCTGCCTTCCGTTTGAATTTCTGGGCAATTCTTGAATTTTCTGGGCAAAGGAGAAGGGGGAGGACTGGGGTTCAAGTCCCAGGGCTTCCCAGTGACATGACCAGACCTGCAGTCTTCAGCAAATAACTCCATAATTAAAAAATCTAAAGGAGCCATGGAGGCTTGGGCCTGGGGCCCAAGAGGGGTTTGAATCTCCTCTCCTTTGCATCTTTTACACACATACAACTTCCATAAACTCAGCAACTAACAAATAAATATGAACCAGCAGCCAATACCACAGTTGAAATAGGAAAATAAACACCAATTTGAAGGAAAAATGCAAATTACTTCATGCAGGATCTCAACACAACCAACAAAAGTTTCCTTGGTTTTTTTTGAAAATGAGATTGATGGGTTACCTAGCTAGTTGCTTGGAGATTGTTGCCTGGAAGTAGGCTGCCCACTGCAGAGTTGTAGCTGATGTCATAAAAACCCTCCTCTACTTCCATGAATTCCTGTTGCAGAGCTCTCCCCCTTTGGCCAAATTGTCAAAATGGCTTGGGAGAGGGGAGAAGGGTGAGTTTTGATTTTTTTCAATTTTTCAAAAAAAACCAATTTCCCCAAAATTTGCATGAGGCTACGTGCCTCCTCCCAAAATTTCCAATTTTTGAAAATATTTAATAAAATATTTAATTAATTTTTATTTATTTTTTAAATATTTTTTTGAAAAATATGCAAGTCAAAGTTTGACTTTGACTTTGACTTTGACCCTCCTGCTGCTGACTTAGCCCAAAAATGTTGCTCGGTGAGACGGAGTCGGAATCAGATGCAAGTCACATTGTTAGAAAGGTGTAGATGAGCCCATAGGGAATATGTCATCACCAACTTGAGATAATTCCACCTGAATCCTCAAATTCGGCCCAGAACAGTGGCCACTTAAAATTCCTGACTTGCTAGTGGGCCCACATGACACCCAATCATGCAAAAGGTGCCAAATCGCCATACAATATCCAATCAAGGCAAATGAGGTACCATAGAAAAGGTATCGACGAGTACTTCTATGAGGTGACAATATATTTTTTTTTTGAGGTCATTTATGAATGTCTTATCTATTATGAAACCCTACCATGCGAGTTGGAGAACCCCCTTTTTCCTAGAATCATTGTCCATCTTGTGACAGATCTAACCGGGCCATCCAAGGTCGGAATGAGGAAAATGAGACGTCGTTGGAAAGCTGTCTAAGTCTATTATAGTGTGGTATCACTGAATATATTTTTTATAACTCTTTACCTACCAATTTTAAATCATGAAGGATTGTAACCAATTTGGTGTCCAGAAGTGGTCATGAACTTGCGAAAGCTCGTTCTTACCAACCAGGGGTCGAAACCAAGCATGGGATATACCGTTGGAAAGGTATCACACTGAATTACACAATGTCTGGGTTTGATTTTCCTTTTGAAACCATAATATTAACAGAATTAGACTAGGAATTCACAGCTATTGGTTTTGGTCATTCGGGTGACGTTGACTTTGCGTCTCTCGTATGGGGTCATACTGACTCGAAATTAAGCTCATGATATCCCATTGAAAATCTTGTCCTAATTCCTACCACCTAGAAGTGTTGTATTCCCTGAATCAAATAGCCTTGACCCGAGGAAGAAATTTCATGGGAAGGCCCACAACTCCCTGAAGGCAACCAACCGATACTCTTTCCAGGGTAGAGGCCATAGTAACTATGACCCCTGCGACTGTCTTTGACTGGAACCATAGCACCAAGGGGAATTTATGGAGAAGTAACTGTGTAAAACACCATGTTGAGCCCAAAGCATATTTCTGGGTCAACAGGCGTGTTAGTTAGAGTGGCTAAGTTTAGGATTTAGTTTGGCGAAGGTCCCAAGGTCGAATCCCACGGGCCTCCCCATTTAAACATATGGTTACAACTAATTTTTGGTGCACCCTGCCAAATCTGGTGGGTGACCACTCAAAAGGAGGAATGGTAATAACACATACTATATTTGTTGGGTAGTTGGCAGAATGTGTTATTTTTGGTGTTTGTTTATTGCATGGCGGATGGATAAGCCCCCGAGGGTGGTGGAGTCTAGGGTAATTTGGGCCATTACATGTAATTAGGGGTTGGAATGAAGGCCTAGACCCTTTCCTTTGGTGCATGCATAAACCTTACACTTTAAATAATACTTGAACCATATTATAAACATGCACTAGCATATGGTGTAGTGGTTAGCGTGGATTTGTGGGGCCTTTGTGTTAGTGAGAGGTCATGAGTTCGAAGCTTGGGGAGTCATAAAAATTTTACCCATCAACCATTGGAGGGGTGCCACATGGGAGCCCATGACTGGGCCACATGGCACCATATAACTTGTCCACAAAACTTCCACTTGTCACAATCTGATTTGTCCATGAAATTGACATGTGTCATCACCTAACTTTCCCATGTGTCTACCATCCTTGCCATGTCATCCCATGCCAACTCAGTTGTATGGACATGCCATGTGTCACCCTTGTAGTGGTGCCATGTGTCACTTTGATTTTTGTCTTTTTGACCAAGTTTGATTGAATGTTTCCCGCTTATAACTTTTGATCTATAAATCTGTTTGACGAGTCGTTTGCACCATTAGAAATCTTGTGATGCAATCTTCGCGATCATGTCATTTTAATTTAGTTTTGGGAACTTTTAATTTTTCCCTTTTTCTACCCGTTGAGGCCATTATGAGCCTCCTGGGACACTTCTGAAACTTTTGTGATGTTCCCTAGATCCATCCAAATCACACATGTAGTGGGAGTTTCGAGAAATTATATGTCAAAATGAGGGAAGGAAAATTGGACAACAATAAAGAGATAATTCAGGTATTTGCGTGGCACTACTAGTTATGGATTGTGCTACCAAGAAAGACCAAGTTATGATAGAGTGTTGTACATACATGGATTTGTGGATGCATACTAGGATGGAGATATGGATCATAGAATATCTACAAGAGGGTATGTGTTTAACTTGTTTGGAGGAGAAATCAATTGGATGAGAAAAAAATAGTCTATAGTGGCACTTTCAAATACAGAAGTTGAATACATGGCAGCCAATCATGCAATCAAGGAAGCATTATGGTCACAAATATTGTGTTCAAGTATTGGGTTGGTATAACAAGTTGTAAGGATATATTTTGACAGTCAAAATGCAATTTTTCTGGTGAAGAAACCAACTTACCATTCAAAGACAAAGCATATTGATGTTCAATATCATTTTGTGAGAGACATGGCTGAAGAAAAGAAGGTGTTGTTGATGAAGGTGGAAATTTTGAAGAATAATGCAGATTCATTAGCAAAATCTGTGAGCAGTGAGAAGTTATCTTAGTGTAGAGGATCTATGGGCATTGCTACCCTCAATTGTTGACTATGTAAACGTGTAACCCCCTGTATGCAAAGAAAACAACAAGTGGGAGAATGTTGGCTACGTATTATATTCTTTACATGGTTTGAACTATTTTTTGCATCTATTTTTGGGCGGTTTTTTGGTACATGGTTTTCATCGATGGTTTTCTATTTTTGGTTAAGGAATTAGAGTTGTTAACTAATATGAGTTATTGAATTAGGGTTTTGGATACTATGAGATCCTATATGTATATTTTATTGTAAACAATGTGTGATGTGAATGAATATATAATATGTTGGTTTTCCTAGTTTGGGTTTCGAGGGGATAAATATATGTGTAATGTGTGTATTTGCCATTGTATCTTTTCTATTATTTTATTGAAAATATGTTTGTAGTAAATAATTGGGGCCTTGTCCTCTCATGTTGTTGGTCATTAGAGGACTTACAGTTGCTATGAAATCTGCTAAACAAGAAACTGCCACATGAACCTTCTTCAACTGATTTTCCCATTCTAGGAAACTACTCTTGTGATTCATATTTTGGGAATTCTAAATCGGTGACAATATGTTTCAGGTATTTTTCTATATTAATCCTAATCATTTTAGGCTTCCCCTTCCATGGTAACCATAGATGAGACCAGTTGATACTAAAATATCCATCTAATTTTTGTGACTAGTCTCAACTTAGCAACATCCCATAAGCTTCTAGTATATCTACAACTATAATATAAATTACTTTGTTAATATTTGGGTTAGAAGCGATTTGGATCATAACATCCCTCAATTCACCAATGAATTTGGCATCAGTTCTATCCAATTGTATAAATTTTATATCGCTTTTCGCGGGAGTTGCATTCAATTTTTTACACATGAAATAAGGAATGAATTTTGATGCTTCCCTAGAGTCCACTAAACAATTATGTAAATTTATGTTGAAAAATTCAAATGTCAATAAGAAAGGAGGAACAAATAGTTTGGATTTCTTATCACTAGTCATTGTGTTTACACTTGACTTTCTGTATTCCCTTGGAGTTACTTTGTTTCTATTTTGATTGGAGTTTACTATGTGGTTGTGTTATCGGGCTAATTGTTAAGTGTAGACACAAATCAATCCCCCTCGCTTCACTACAAAACTAGAACAAAGCAAGATAGTACACTACTCTTTCCTTAGATTTCAATTATCAAATGAGAAGTGGATCTAGAACATACCTTTTAAATATTGAAGATCCGACTTCACCAATGCAACCCAAGCTTCGTCACGAGGATTATAGAGAAATATCTGCAAAGAAACACAAGCCAACAAAGACAAGAATAACAAAGTATATTTTATATGAAACTATGTATGTGATCAAGGAATCATACAATATGGACAAATAACATTCATATAGAAAAGAAGAGAATATCTGTATTAAAGAATGTGGAAGAAAGATACAACCAGATGCCTTGATTTCGTCAGGTTCCTTCCAACAGTTCCTTTCTTTCCACACACTTATGCTCCAAGGATTCTGAGATCAACAATCTATCTTGACAAAGAAAAACTCAAATCCAATATACGAGCTCCAAAAACTCCAAGCTACAAAACCCAATCTCAATCAAACTAACTTTCTCCATGAGAGCTCCTCTCCTTTTATAAGTTGAAGAGGATAAGGTGAGGAGGTTAGGATGATCCCACTAAATAATGAAAGCGAGTAAAATCCAAACCATTCAGAAGCCACCTCACCATAGAAGCTTCTCCTTATAGAAGCATCAAGAAGACGCTTGTTTTTCTCACATATAGGAATTTCCACACCCTAGCTATAGTGTAGCCTACAGAAACTCCACAATCTAGCTTTAGAGAAAGGTGAGGAAATTAGGCATCATCGCACCTTGTGTATATTGTAGCCTGCAGAAATCTTCCTTGATAGGGTTTTTACAAAGGAAAATACAACTTCTTCTCTCAGGTAAAGTTCTTCTCCCTTCTTTCTTCAGGAATTCAGGCCATTAACCCCTCTAAAGGCAACATATAGGTTTACATCATTAATAGTCACAGGGATGACAAAAATAATGTGTAATAGAGAGCCCCCCAAAGTATGAAGTTAGAATAGAGTGATATCTAAAATACTTTGTCGAGTGTGTGTAGGGAACAAGGAACGCGTCGATCGGAAACCTACCAACAAACAAGGAAATACAGTACAATAATATATCATCACTGAGGTAAGCATTCCAATACTCAGAATACAAATGAATCAAAGCATAAATGTTGACATGCGAAGATCCATGTCAAGTAAGAGAGGTCATGGCCACCAAACATACACCGTGGATCCATGCCATTATGACTCAAATCTGAACATAGCCACCAGAAATACATTATGGATCTTTGTGTTAAAGACTTAAATTTTAACATAGCCACGAGACATACAATGTGTATCTATGCAATAGTGCAATATGAATATACTCCAACACAACCTGAAACTATCATAAAATATTTAGAGTCTTCATCTCTACTACTCTATAGTATGAATCTAACCATGTGAATAGATGTTTTGAAGTCAAACAAGGTAAAAACCATTTGATTACCGGTCATTAGTGAATACCATTAACAAGTGCGAGGGAAATCACCATTAATGTCAATGACTCCCAAGGTACACTAATACAATCCAATGAATGTGATTTAATGAGATGAAGTCGAACACTCGACAGAATTACCCGATCAGGGGTCAATAATGAAAACCCACTGTTGAAAGAAAGGAATCCTTCCATTGAGGAATGCAGGTTCCAAGGTACCAATTATTTTCTAAGTCTAATTCCTGGATAATGAGTTGAAGTCGACAGGAAAATAATCGTCACAAGAGGGTCTTAATGTATCCCTCATCAATGACACGAAACAGGTAACAAGATTTGAAGTAGATCAGAGCAACAAGTGATTTAGGACTAACTCAAGGATGGTCGACGCAATAGAAGGCTTAAGGATTGCAGAAATGGTCTATGCAATAGAATTCTTTCCGGTTTGAACTTCTCTTTTAACATATTGATGACACGACAACTGTCTTGGAAACACTGACTCAACAACAAGGATCATAGACCAAATTGTAATCTTATAAAGGAGTATGATCAAGAGACAAACGGATTTTCCAACCTTGACACAAAGCAGGTGAAAGGGTGTTATGTTCAAAAGTTACTCTTCCATAGAATATAGGTTTAGATACATTTCTTTCCCAATTTCCCCCCCACCATTTCTAGCGAGTACCTCTTTATTTTTACACAAGCTTGAGGAAGATAACATATGCTTGAATTGTAAGCTCATCCTTTGGATGAGTCCCTCGGAGTATGTTTAACAAACCCTAAGAAGGAGTGGTTCGGTCCCATATGGGTCTTTTGATGTTTGTTTAACGAGTCCAAAGAGAGAAAACTAGGGGTTTTTCCATATTTAGAGAGTTTAAAAAACACTTAAAGAGAAGTCTCTCAGTTCCTTTTCTGTAAAATAGTTTAATGAGACAAAAAAAGTGATAAATTATCGCCCATCAAACGTTTTCTTCAAATATTTTTACGAGTGTGAAAAGAACAAGGTCCCTCGGCAATCTTTTTTTTTTTACGGAGTGTGAAAAGAGATTAAATGATACTCCATGAGTTTCTCTTTTCGTGTTACCATGATGAGTATGAAAAGGGGAAAAAAGTATACTCAGTTGTGTTCTCGTTGATTTACGAGCGCGAGAATGAACAAAGACTAAGGTCGGTAACTTATTCTCATGTATTTACAATCATGAGAAAGAACAAAGACTAAGATCGATAACTTATTCTCATGTATTTACGAGCATGAGAAATAACAAAGACTAAGCTCGTGATTGTTTTCATTTTTACGCAAGCTTAAAATAAAACAAAACTATGCTTGGGATAGATTTTATTTTTACACAAGCTTAAAACTAGCCAAAACTATGCTTGCTCCTAGTTTCATTTTTACACAAGCTCGAACTAGAGGAAACTATTCTTGAGGTAGGTGGTTTCATTTTTACACATGCTCGAACTAGAGAAAACTATGCTTGTGACTTCCCAATGCATAACACAGGGATGGTTGGTACTTAGCCCCTAGCTTAAGAAACTAGCGACATAACTTCAGCATGAATTCCAAAGGCTGAAAGCATTGCCCCCCAAGATTCAGTTCAACCAATGACATAGGAGGATGAAAAGAAGCTTCAAATACTATACATAACGAAGTAATTGACTCAATCGAAGAAGGGGGAAAACTATTTCATATTTTAACGAGCTTGACACAAGAACAAGAACTATGCTTGTGAATCCAGGTTCAATCCCCAGATCTCCGTTTCATTTTTTAACGAGCTTAACACAGAAACATGAAATATGCTCGTAACCTTTGTGTCATATTTTAACGAGGTTTCCACAGAGACGAAAAAACTATCCTCGTAGCTGGTTTCATTTTTTAACGAGCTTGAAATCAGAAAATCATGCTCAAAGATGGTTTCATTTTTTAATGAGATTGAAATCAGAAAACCATGCTCTTAACTCTCTTCTTGATCATGGATTCCAAGAGGATAGTGCTCTGGAAGGACACCATGTCAAGGGATAAAACTCGGTCATGTATTCCAAGAGATCTTCACTCAACGAAAGAAACACACTCTGGAAGGAACACATGTGGAGGGTCGTGATAGGGGTAAGAATATCAGTATCAGACTCTAATAGCCCTACCGAAGAGATCACCATATAAACTACTAGATCCAAGTCATAAGAGACTGAGCTTACAATGAGAGGCTCATCTTCATCAGAAGTTGAAGGAATGGGAGACAACGCCACATAATTGACCTGTGGTGGGTATGATACCGTCTGCATATAAGAACCGTTTAGGGAGGTCATTGGGTTGATGGTCAAGTTAGGACCAACAAACGAAAGTTGATCAATAGTCACCACTCTTCCATCATGTGGGAAATATATCACGTGAAAAATAGAGGACACAATAGCTTTCATGGCATAGACATAATCTCACCCAAGGAGTAAATCGAAATCCAAGGGGTCTTGGACTACCATGACATCAATAACGATAGTTTTCCCTCCCAAAGTTACAGGAAACTGAGGAAGGACCCCTAAAGGGTGATTAGTTCTTCTGGTAAAAGCTAACAAACTCTACATAACTGGCACAAGCTAAGGATAACCCAAATCTTTCCAAGCAATAGAGGACAAAATACTAATGGACGAACCTTCAACTATCAACGTCTGAGGAATGTCCCGACCACAAACTTATACTGCAATCTTGAAAGGAATGTGAGAGGCAAGATGAGGTACAGTTAGCACACCCCAATTAAAAAGGATGGCCTCGTTACTTGGAGGGGGTTCCATCATAGAACGAGGAATACCCCCCAACATGGTAGGTTCTGTATCAATGAGAAAAATGTGGGAAGTATCAAATTTACTCTCTAGTGGAAGAGTAGGATCAACTGATGACGAGATCAGATCGACCACTTGAATTTCATTCTTCAAGGGGAGAATGGGGTCAACAGGTGGAAACGGATCGAACGCTTGGGTTTCTCTCTCTAACGGGAGAGTGAGATCGACCAAGGATGGGATCGAATGAACCACTTGGGTTGCACTCCCAAACGGGAGAGTGGGATCGACTGAGGATGGGATCAGATCAGCCACTTTGTCAACTGGTTTGAATAAGGATGTGACCAGATTGGGTTCATGATCAACCAGATTGACCGACGAAGGGGTCGGATTGATCATTCCATCAGCTACAGGTGGGTCGAGAGTAAGCTTGCTATAAGAAAATGGAAGTTGAGGCTGAGAAATAGTCATGTCTTCCAGCAATTTCGAGGCTTCATCCATACGAGGGAAAAGGTGATTTAGATGACTCCCTCTGCATAATATACATGGAAACTTGACTCTACTTTTGTTCTTCCCAAAAGTATCTTGACTAGTTGATGGGAGGTCATCAACATGTTGTTCAGAGGCTGAAAACATGGGTTGGCGAGGGTGCATAGACCATGCTTCGATAACCTTGGATAGACCAGGGAAATCCTTAAGAATATGGCTACCCTTGCAAAGCCTGCAAGGGTACTTGGGCTTACGGGTTGTGTGGGTGATATTGACATCATCAACACTCCCAGCATGATTAATAGTAACTAGTTGTTTTCCAACATGTTTGGCAGTGGTTGGAAGTTGGGACCCTTGTTTATTTTTCTTCTTATTTTTCTTCCTTTTCTTCTTCTTCTTATCCACCGAGTTACTAGCTTTAGATATTTCACTCGGAAAAGAAGATGAAATGGAAGAAGACCTTGCAAGTGAATAAGGTGAAGGATCAATATGGGGTTTATTCTCATGGGGGAAAGTTTTTACAACCGAAACACTTACTGCATTCGGGATTACCTGAGTGGAAAACAAACACACCGACAATCCAATCGTAAGGCTTGGAAGGCTCAAAGTAGTGATGTGAGGAGGACCAATGTTTCTGTAAGAAGGAAAAACAAAAGGCTCCCCTGGAGAAGGGGTTCCTTCATTGGTCGTTCCAGGAACTGACGCCATTAGATAAATATCCAACCTAGAGTCTGCTAGGGAAAACAAACAGCACATGCTAAAAATCTAGTAAGAAAGCAAGCAAACAAAACCTTCTCACAATGAACTCACTAGTTGGTGATGAAATCCAACATCGTGGGAACAATGTAATAAGGAGATGATATAGAGCGAGTCTAAAAGTTACGTTGATGAGCTGCTTAATGGACTTACACCTTGATGAAAGCTCCAACACATAAACGTGGTTATACCTTCCAAGGATCCCAAGTGAGTTTGGCCAACGTTGATTCCAAGTACTGTGAAGACTTGCCCCTCCACAATCACCTCGTGTAAAGACCCTAGAGAGATAGGCCACTAAGGTTACCAATTACTACAGTGATGCCTGGGGAAATAGTCAACAATCCAATCCAGGTGCAAAGGCATGGTATCTATCCTGAAATCAACTTGAAAGGATTCTACTCATCATTGTGGGTATACCTTCAAACGACCCCCATAATACGTGCAATCTCTACACCAAGACCAACAAAGCAGGGTGAGTAACTTTGTCAGTCTTAATGCGACCTCATGATTGACCCTTGTGTGAGAAGGACTTCCCAAGACAAAATGTAGCAAGTGGATTTCACCGCTCCCTAACTCAAGATTCTATGTTTGTTTACATCTTTGGAAAGTTATCTTTCACACCTATTCCAAAACCCTACAACTAATCTAATGTAGGTTTGCTACCAGAAAATAAAAAAAGTGTCTAATCAATTTTTATAAGCGTTTTATTTTTAAACCTGTTGTTACTCAAGAGGAAGATGGTGTGGACTAAATGATGTTTTGACCGACTCTAAACAATGCAAAGAAATGAGAATGCAAATATTTCACTTCGATGAAAGCTATATTACGAGAAGGAGAAAATGTTTATCATTCCCATATGCACAATGTCCCAAAAATTTATTAAACTCATCAATATCAATATCTTCAACAAATGAGACAAAGAGATTGTACACCAATACACGATTCTTTCCCCCCCTAGCCATGAGGGGGAAAAAAATTCAGAATTCAAGACCAAAAAAATGCCAAGAATCATGCAATTTCGCTACTTCAAATGAAAAGATGCCCCCAAACTAATATAAAGCAAGAAATTAAAAATTCTTGTTTAAAAGATAGCTAAAAGAAATAGAAAATTGACATGAAACAAATAAACCCAAACAAATTTTATATTTTAACTCAAACTATTCAATAAAAGAAAAAGTTCTTTCACCAAACAATTCTAAAGAGAAAACAATGCTTTGTAACTTAAAGACACTCAAAGCAAGAAACCAAATCTTTAAAAAGCAAACAAAGCAAAGATGGCTAAAAGAAGCTCAAAAATTGTTAAGCAAACTGTAAACAGTCAAATACAGGTTCCAAAAGTTCATCCCAGGTGATCAAAGAAAACTGGGTGACAGAAGGCAAAAAGACTTAATCCAAAATATTCTATAGGAGACGTCACAACCCAACAATAAGGTACAGTGCGGCGATTTGAGGTTTTCGGAGGCTAGATATGGGTAGGGTGCGGAAATTCCACACTGGTCTAAACAATCAGGGTGCGGTGATCTAAGGTTTCCGTAGGATGCATATGGGAGACAGTGCGGAAATGACTGTAAACAAAGGAAAATTGGAAAAAGGGAAAAGATTCTAAAAGAACTTTTAGATCCAGAGAGGCTAGATGGATCCCCCACAGACTCAGAAAATAGAACCCAGACAATGAAAGAAAGAAAGCAAAGAAAACTAGGAAAACAATATGTTCCCCAGTATGGTCGTTAATTTTGTTATCGGGCCAATTGTTAAGTGCAGGCACAAATCAATCCCCCTAGATTCACTACAAAACTAGAACAAACAAAACAATACACTACACCTTCATTAGATTTCAATTATCAAATGAAAAATGGATCTAGAATATACCTTTTAAATATCTAAGATCTGACTTCCCCAATGCAATCCAAGCTCCGTCACGAGGCTTATGGAGAAATATCTGCAAAGAAACACAAGCCAGTAAAGACAAGAATAACAGAGTCTATTTGATATGAAACTATGTATGTGATCAAGGAATCATACAATAGGGACAAATAACATTCATATAGGGAAAAAAAGCATATATGTATTAAAGAATGTGGAAGAAAGATACAACCTAATGCCTTGATGTCGTCAGGTTCCTTCCAATAGTTCCTTGCTTCCCACACACTTATGCTCCAAGGATTCTGAGATCAACAATCTATCTTGACAAAAAAAAACTCAAAGCCAATATACAAGCTCCAAAAAATCCAATCTACAAAACTCAATCTCAATCCAACTAACTTTCTCCATGAGATCTCCTCTCCTTTTATAAGCTGAAGAGCATAAGGTGAGGAGGTTAGGATGATCCCACTAAATCATGAAAGCGAGTAAGATCCAAACCGTTCAGAGGCCACCTCACCATAGAAGCTTCTCCTTCTAAAAGCATCGAGAAGACGCTCATATTTCCCACGTACAAGAATTTCCACACCCTAGCTATAGTGTAGCTTGCGGAAACTCCACAATCTAGGTTTAGAGAAAGGTGTGGAAATCAGGCATTGCCACACCCTGCGTATATTGCAGCATGTGGAAATCTTCCTTAATAGGGTTTTTACAAAGGAAAATACAACTTCTTCTCTCAGGTAAAGTTCTTCTCCCTTCTTTCTTCAGGAATTCAGGCAACTAACCCCTCTTAAGGCAACATATAGGTTTACATCATTAACAGTCATAGGGATGAAGAAAATAAACAAGTTGTCTCCTTCCCTTGATGCATGTAGTAGTATAACTTTCTACTGATGGATCCTGCATAGGTCCATAATAGAAATGTCTGATTTCATTTTCCTTAAATCTTCTACTACACAATACTCCAATTTTTATGTTTCTTTTGTTGTGAATGTGGGGACATAATTGATTATAGGAGTTGGTTTATTCAAGGGAGTTGAGATATTAGGATTTTTAGGGGCTTGAGCTATGATAGGATGATTTTGAGGAATATGGCCCTTGGTCCTTGTTTGTACCACTAAAATATCACTACTAAAATCCTCTTTTTCGGTGAGTTCACCTCCATGCGTCATATGGTTTATATCCCTTAACACCATCGTTGTTTCTTCTAGTGGATCATTACCTTCATCATCTATACTGTTGGAGGCTAGGATATTTTCCTGTTAGGTTTGGGCCTACCCGTCTAAGAAACAGTTGGCCATAAAATTCATGGTGTTCACACACTAGGGGAAATCCTTTTTGGAGTGGTTATCTTGGTGATAAGTGCAAAAAAAATCATAGGCCACATATCCCAAGTCAATGTTTAGATTTGTTGGGGGAGGTTCTATTGCCTTGAAAGGAGGTGGTCTCTTGAAAAAGGGTCTATAAAGTATTTGATTAGAGGTACCTTCACCTGCATTTCTTTTCATATCTACAATTTCATTTTCTGATTTCTTGATCATCCTTTCTGACATTCCATGTCAAGACTCAACACCTTCCTTTTCATTGTTTTCATCAAATTTTTTCCCTTTTGGTGGTTGGTCATGCCCCCTCTTCCTCCCACTTTACACATATTGGCATGGTTTTAAAATAGTTTACCTTACATGGTTTTAAGGTATTTTCACATATTTATAAGGGGAAAGGGGGTGGCATGTCACGTTGCCTCCACTCCACATTCCACGAACCATGATGAGGGGGGGTAATGAGCCATTCCCCCCTCACCTCCTAACCTCAAAAACAATGCGTGAGCCTCAAACTAATCAAATTTTTGAACTTACCTACATATCGGTCACGTTCCACTCATCGCTCCTGGTATGTACCGACCACATTCTACTCACTTCTCCTGGTATTGTACCAGACACATTCCACTCACTACTCTCAGTATTTTATTGACCATATTCCACTCACTAATCCTAGTATGTACCAACCACTTTCCACTCACTACTCCTGGTATTGTACTTTTTCTCAGTATTGTATCGTGATGGTGGAAAGAGCTTTAAAAAACAACGTGCGTCGAGGGTCCCTTTTTTAATGGACATGGGGATGGTTGGTTGGGAGGCGAGGTGCATGGGCTTCACCCCTCCCCTATTCCATGTATCAAGATTAGGGATTAGGGCCCTTCTCTCCTACGAATTCAAATCTTAAAACTTGACTAAAATACCACTTAGAAATAATGGAGATTAGTTGCGGTGTTTATTTAGAATTTAGTTGAGGTTGATTCCAACCGTCTAAATCAAATGTTATCGTGGCTTTTCTTTGATTGCCTCCAGGTGTTGCCTCGCCTGAAAGAAGCCAATTTCTTTCTCTCCTTTTATTTTCAAGTTGGTATCAGAGCGTGGAGGTTCATTGATGGAGGTTCGCTGTTGTGTGGAAGCTCGTTGCTGCATAGAGGTATCATAGATATTTTGATCCTCTTATTTCCCTTGTGTCTCTCTTGGAAATTGACAGGCCCATATAAGAGGGAGACATTAATCACTTCTCCAATAGAGGAACCATTGATCATAGATGTATCAACCGAGGAATGCAAATACGAAAGTATAATATGCGATTTTGACCATCCCGTTGATCTTAAATGACAGAGATGATAATTCCTTTTTAGGTGCGTTGTGCAGTCTTAATTTTGTATTGGTGTTATTTACTTCAGCGATAACGTTAGTATCTGGTCTTGCGGAAGTGAACACTATATTCCAGGTAGCAACCTCCCTCGATTATTTGGAAGACGATATCAGTATATTGCAGTCGGATTCCCAGTGATAGTAACATGGAACTTACTTTCCATGCGGCGTAATTGTGGAGCTTCTTCTCTTCATATTGTAAGTAGCTCGATTTATCATAATCCTGCACTGAATCTGCGCATTCTTCTCCGGCATTGAGGAGCATCATATACTGTTTTTTTTTTTTCCCGTTACTGACTTCAATGAAAGCAATGATACAAAGCATCCGACATTGAGGAGGATCATATACTTCTACCATGTGCAGGTCGTGGATTGAGTTTGTGAAGAGGAAAAGAAATCGAGAAGGCACTGGAGGCTCAAAATTTGTATCCAGATCGAAAGGATCAGTGGCCTTGTAAACCCTTGTGTAAGAGCTAACGATATTGGTGGTGGTAGCCCTACAAATTGTTGTGTAGAGTCACTGAATTTGATCTGAGCATACGCCCGTTTGACGCACAATTATTGTATAGGGACTTTGTATTTTATTGCATGCTTTCGGCTGGCAGGTCGGTTGGCTACACAGTTGTATTGTTTCTAGGCGGAGTATTGTATTGTTGCTCGATTTTCTGGAAGAACTGCGCCTCTTGTACTTTTCAAAGATCTGCAAAAAGAATAAAGCATGAACATGAAAACTATGATATTAACATTTTAAATTTCGTACCACATAATTTTAAATTTTTGCAAAGAACTGTGCCTCTCGATCTTATTTCTCAAATTTCTGGAAGAAATGCGTCTCTCTGTATAATTGAGTCGTTGCATGAGCATGAGTCATTGTTGCATCATGGCACCTGGAAAGAACAATGTTGTCATTTATATCATCGGGTAACAGATATCATTGCTGTCATATGTATCATTGTTGTCATATGTAACTGATTTCTATATTCACGAAGTAAGGAACGAAATGATTGCGATCTAATACTTCAATATCATTACATTCTCTCAAACCAATATTCAGCGATGAGATTTTTCATCGGGAAGAAAGTGTTGGCGGAGAAAGTGTTTGAAGAGATCGTTGCTCCTTGGTGTCAATTCTTGCGTTACAACAGAGAAACGTTATAGGGAAGAAGAGTCAAGGAGTTGTAGGATGAAGATAATCGCCTATCTGCGCAGAGGAAGAGAATTATGTGTGAAGGAAAGTCACCAGAAAAGGCATTGTTGCAAGGAGCAATTGATCATATTCGAGTTGAAGGATGAGTAATGCGTCACTTGACCCGGCGTGAAATTTTGAAGAAATATGCGTGAGAATTTATTGTTGTTTGAAACTTGCAAAAGAAAGCGACATTGACATGAGCCTGTGCGTTGAGGAGAGACGTGATCACTTCTATTGTTGAGCCAGTTTGTACAGAGAATAATTGTTGGTGAACCCGAATTGAACTCCTGTGTCAGTGGTGAGAGGAGGGTGAGATCCTGATCTGTGCAAAGTAAATTCATTGTTTTTGCCGCCGTTTCTAGTGAAGAAAATCCGTTGCTGTTATCGTTTGGTTTGAATTATTTGTTGGTGCATCCATTGATTTTCATTTACAACAACATTTTCGCTGCCATAATTTTTTTTAGGGTCATAATTTTCGCTGCAATTTTGGTGATTTACTATTTTTAGTAGTTTTAACTTTAGATGCCATTTTGAGGGTCTAAATGAAGGTTTTTCGGAATCGAACTTCTCAATGATAGTTGAAGGCATGATTGAGCCCCCAAAATGAATCTTCTCAACGATACCTTTCCAACAGGCTATCGTGCGCCTAAAACAAAGATCGTATGTAAAAGTTACGACCCCGGGAAGTTGATGTATTGACTTACCCAAACGGGGCCCACATGACCTTTGGCACTTCATCTCCTAGGGTTAGGTTTTTGGATTTCTAGGGTTTTTGACATTCCTTTTTATTGTAAAAAGGCCTTCAGAGCCTCATTGTAATCATCTTCTTGCAAATGAGTACAACCGTCACATCTGTTCTCAGAGATAAGCTGCCACCATTCCAGCAAGCTTGTTTTCCGCTACATTTTACAGTTTTAGCTTATTTCGTTATTGAATAGAAAACTAATTTTACTGTATCTTGGTTATTCTGTGTTACGCATATTTTAATAATCTGTATTCATTTCGTTCTGCTCATAAAATCTGAATCAGTGGTATCAGAGCGGGCTTCTCCTTGTCGTCTTAATGCATGTCCCCAACGAGATCAAGGTACAAAAACTAGGGTCTCGAGTTTGTTTCTCTTGAGGAAAAAATCTCTCACACACCCAAGAGACCTCTCATGGAAGGAGAAAAGAAATATGACGGGATAGGAAATGTTTTCAAAATGTTTCTTGAGGAATCCCTCACGCAATAGAGGAACGTGATGATGGATATTTTCGTGCAAATCCTTCGGCAGCTACCAACATGCAACGCATCTTCCTCGAGTGGAGGCACCGCCCCCTTCAAGGTACAAATCAACTTCGATATTCCTATATTTAAAGGTCATATAGACACAGATGTTGTAGACAAGTGGTTGAATCTACTATAAGGGTATTTTTATGTCCATAACTTTTCGAATAGAGAAAAGATTACTTTTGCACTCCTCAAAGTCGTTCCCTATGTCAAAGATTGGTGGGAAACATTCTTTGAGAAAAAGGAAACAGAGGAACCTTCATTATTTACAGTCACAGCCACCTGGGAATCCTTCAAGGATGTTATTAAGGAAAAATGCTACCTTGTCGAAAGTTATGACGACTTCTATACCAAATGGAACACACTACGGCAAGAAAGAGACCAAGCAGTGCCAGAGTTCACAAATATCTTCCATACATTGCGCACCAAGCTGGGTATCAAATATTCAAAGAGACATATGGTGCTCAAGTATCACGGTGCTCTACATAGATACATCCAGAATGAAATGGAATTTCTGGACATCTCTTCCTTGGGCGTGGCCTACCGATATGCCATCAAAATCAAGCAGAAGCTCAAACAAAAGACGTGGAAATTTGGTCGTAGGAACCCCTCATGGAAAAATCGATGAAGGGACGGCCCCAACACACATAACAAAGGACAGAGAAAAGATGGACAATATCAGGACAACTAGTCCAAGCCGCAAGCAAAGAAGGACACCAGAAAGACAAAAAAATATATCGGGAAGTGGTTCGACTTCCATAAGAGCTCCTTGCATAACACTATTGACTAACGCTGAAAGCAATCGCTGGTGGTCGAAGTGAAAACCTCTTAATCAGATGCGGGTTTTGACTCCGAGTCAGAACCAGAAAGGGGAAGACAGATCATTGATGCGGAACCTAGTGCCATCGTTGCTACCACCAATCTCCACCCTAGTGAACCAGACGAGCCAGAAGAAGACAAGTTCCTCTTCCATTCATAGATGTGGGTAAAAGGAATCCTGCTGCACTTTATCATTGATAGTGGTAGCCAGAAAAACCTCATCTAAGCAAGGGTCGTCAAGTGGTTGGCCTTGCCAACAATGTCGCACCCACAACCCTACACCATTAGATGGCTCCGTCAAGGAAGCGATCTTCACATCAACCAATAATGTTGAATGTCATATGACATCAAGCCCTTCAAAGACGAGGTATTGTGTGATGTTTCTCCTCTCGAAGTTTGTAATGTTCTTTTGATCCAACCTTATTTATGGAAATATCATGTTGTATATGAGTCTAGGCCTCATAGTGTTATTATTACTTTGAACAAGAAACTGTATACGATACCCGAGGAAGTCCCTCCTAGTGCTATTTCCTTGATCTCTGCCAAGCAATGCAGGAAGGTCATCTCTTAGACTGGGAAATTTGTCTTCTTCGTGATTCTCTCTCAGAGTGAGAAAAATATCGCAACCACATCCAGGGCATCCGTGATCGATCTCTCCACAAAACAGAAGCAAGTGGATAAGGTTGTGGAAGAATACTCAAATATATTCTCCTCTCCTACCGGGCTACCTCTGCATTGCCAGGTCAAGCGTCCCATCAATATGACCCTAGGTGCACCACTACCCAATGGGCTAGTCTACCGTTGCTCTTTGTTAGAAAACTAGAAGATCAAGAGGCAAATCCAAGAACTTCTCCACAAAGGGCACATACATCCCATCTCATCACCTTGTGGGAGCCCAATCGTGCTGGTGCAGAAGAAAGATGGGACATGGTGACTCTGCATTGATTACCGAGCCCTGAATAAAATGACAGTTTGAAACCGGTACCTGATTCCCTGAATCAATGATCTGATTGATTATCTCACGTGGGGAAAATACTTGAGTAAGATTGATATGAAGTCTAGATACCACCAGGTCCCAATAGAATAGACAGATGTATGGAAGACCGCATTCAAGTCAAAAAAGGTCTTTTTGAATGGTTGGTCATACCATTTGGTTTGAAAAATGCTCTGGCAACTTTTATGAAGATCATGGACGATATCCTACGACCTTTCACAAATAATTTTGTAGTGGTGTATCTGGATGACATCCTCATCTAGAACAAGACTTGAGCGGAACACTAGAAATGTATTCAACAAGTTTTGCACACCTTGTGTCAGCACGAACTATATGCAAACTTGGAAAAATTCTCCTTCAGCATGGACATGGTCCATTACTTAGGTTACATCGTTGATCGGCATGTTGTGCATGTGGAGCCAGCCAAGATCAAGGTCATTCATGACTGGCCAGCCCCAACCACACTCACTGAACTTCAAAGCTTCTTGGGCCTCACCAATTTCTATCGCATGTTCGTGTTGGGATTCTCTCATATCGCATGGGCCCTCAGCCAAGTAACTAGGGGTGGCAGTAAGGAAAAAATTGTGTGGGGTCTATCCCAACAACAAGCCTTCGATGAATTGAAGAATCGTTTGTGCTCATCCCTAGTACTTTCATTATCGAACCTGCAACATCCCTTTGAAATCGACACAGATGCTTCAGACTATGCTATGGATGTCGTTCTAACTCAACACGACCACCCCGTGGCATATCAAAGTGAGACACTATCAGAGGTTGTCCGTAAGTACCCTACTTACGACAAAGAAATGTACTCCATTATGCAAGCCTGCCGCCAGTGGAGACATTACATTCTTGGGAAGGAGACTATCATCCACACTGATCACAAGCCACTACAATTCATGCAGACCCAAGGAAAATTGCAGAATGATCGCCATCAGAAGTGGTCCACATACTTACAATAATTCCACCTCAACATCAAGTATAAAATAGGAAGTACCAATCGAGTTTATGATTGCCTCAACCAACCTCCAGTCGCGACACTCACCACGGTGCTAGACTCTTGCGGCCACGAGACCTCCAGATGGCCTCACCTCTACGAGACAGACGCTAACTTCTCCACCACCTACCAAATGTTCGGAGTGAACTCAGTGGTTGCTAATTTCCATCTTCAAGATGGGTTGTTGTGTCATCTGGTCCATCTTTGCGTTCCAACAAGCAACCGCGAGAAGCAGATTTGGGAATCTTACTGTAGTCAGGTGGCATGACACTTTAGCATCGAAAAGAAAGTGGTAGTGTTGTAGAAACATTTCTACTGGTCGAAACTTCGATAGGATGTTGGCAAGTATATCAAGTCCTGCATCGCCTGCACTATTTTCAAACCGACCACGAAGAAACAGGGCATGTACACCTTTCTTCCTATTCTTGACATGTCATGGGAATCCATATCAATGGACTACATACCGAGCCTTTCGTCCGCCAAGAGGGGAAATGGCTGTGTTTTTGTGATTGTTGATCTCTTTTCCAAGATGGTGATTCTAGCCGCCTACAAAAAGAACATCAAAGTAGAAGCCACTGCCAAGATATTCTTTGAACGAGTATGGGTACATTTTGGGATCCCACAAACCATTATCATATACCATGAGAGTTGGTTCCTCAGCACATTCAAGTCGAGCATCTAGTCACGGTTGGATACCAAGCTCACCAAATCCACTACCTTCCACCCCCAGAAAGATGGTCAAATTGAGGTCGTCAATCGGATGATCGTACATATCCTGTGCATGTACAATTCAAAACACCCCTGCACATGGGATGAGAGTCTTCTCTATGTCCAACATAGCTAAAAATGAGCCCTTCATAGCTCAACTAGCCACGACCCCTTTCAAGTCGGGTGGGGATTCCAACCATTGGGACCCATGGATGTTGCACTACCCATGGTGACCACCTCGGCCGACTAATCCCCTACTCCACTACAAGCTAAAAAAACCACCTGATTTATTGAGCGGATCCAGCACATCCACCAACAAGTTCAAGATATTCTATAGAAGTCTAATGCTAAGTATAAGCAGCGCCATGATCAATATCGGATGCCACATAAGTTTCAGGTGGGAGACAAATTTTGGTTTCACTTGCAAAAAGAACGCCTTACAGGGCCCCATCGAAAGCTTCTCCCACTCTGATATGGGTTGTCCACCAACACCAAGGTTGTGGGTGACAATGATTTTGAGCTCAACATTCCCCCTTTCCTTGGCCTACACCCAGTCTTCAACATCGATATCCTTCGGCCATATTTCCTATCATTATTGGACACCTGAGAGATAGAAGAGAAGTTGACACCAACAGAGCTCAACCCTGACTATATACAACATGAATACAGTGATTTTATTGTGGACACACAGGTTAAGGGCACTTGACAACAAAGGATCCAACTCTATCAAGTCGTCAAAGCAAGGCAACTCCTACACTAAGGCAAGTGGCTCACCTAGGGCCAACTTCAATAGAAATTTCCTCATCTAATGGGGGAACTCAATGCAATGGAAACCATTTCTTACTAAGGAGGTAGGATTGATCTAGGTGGATATTGGTGGCCACCCACCTTTTCCAACTCACTCAAAACAGTTTTCTGGCAATTTAGGCAATTTACTATTTCTAGTAGTTTTAACTTCCGGGGCCATTTTGAGGGCCTAAATGAATTTTTTTCTAGATCGATCTTCTCAATGATATCCAAAGTAAAAATTTACCCACTAAAATGAATCTCCTCGACGATACCTTTACAACGGGCTATACTGCGCCTAAAACGAAAATCATATGCAAAAGTTACGACCCAGGGAAGTTGATGTACTGACTTACCCAAACGGGGCCCACATGAATTTTGGAGCTTCATCTCCTAGGGTTAGGTTTTTGGATGTCTATGTTTTTTGACGTTCTTTTTTATTTTAAAAGGCCTTCATATTCTCATTGTAATCATCTTCTTGTGAATGAGCGTAGTCGTCACATCTCTTCTCAGAGATAAGCCGCCACCATTCCAGCAAGCTTGTTTTCCGCTGCATTTTACAGTTTCATCTTATTTTGTTATTGAATAGAAAACCAATTTTACTGTATCACTGTTATTCTATGTTAAGAATATTTTAATAATTTGTATTCATTTCATTTTGCTCATAAAATATGGATCAATCGTATAACTCAAGTGAATATATCCATCACGTGTGTAAGTTGTGTGATAGCGTCGTGAGAATTGGTGTGAAGTCGCAGACATGTAAAGTATTAGAGTAGCAGCTGCCAGATTATTTGGAATGAATATTATAATAATATAATGTTGGTATCAATACTAACACACATGATTCCCACTCAATACATTTTTCACTCTGCAATTAAGTGGCATGTATTCCTTTAAGCAACCTTTGGAGTGACAATACGCCCAAGATAAAAGAGTTGTCGTAGCCCCCTCATCGGAAAAATAGACAAGTAGGTCTGTGATCTTTATCTTTTGGTAGAACTGATTAGATTGCAAAGCATGTACATGGTTTGACAGGAGCACTCTAAGTTATTGCTAATCCCTACAATGGAATGAAGATGCAGACAAAGTTGATGTACTTGTCGTGGTGCAGAAAAGGGAAACGGTTTGTTGTTAGAGGAAGCGATTGGTCCCTTGCATGGAGGTGTTATAGAGAAGTGAGGTGTACATGCCCATTCCATTGGAATCACAAAGCCTCCAATATAAGAAAGAGAAGGAATAATATAAAATAATAATGCACCATGGGTAAACAAAGGTAAATTAGACAGCTTCGGACAGAGCTGAAACAAATGAAGAGAAAGAATCAACAAAAAGAGTCATTGTATTTTGCATATCAGTATGATGTGTTTCTAGTTGTAGATGAAGAACCCATGCTTGAGGATCACATTGCAGTGTTGGACCAGATCAATGAAGACCATGAAGAAATCAATGAATAATTTGATGAAGTATATAAAATATTGATGCCAAATTTTCCATTCTTCTCAAGTATAAATTATAAACCTTGGGCAACTGAAATGAAAAAATTACTATGGTTAGTAGATTTATTGCATTGTGATCATGAAGGTTGTGTCAATTTCTATGATAAGAGAAGAGGTGTAATCGCATTACAAATTATTATATCAGCAGTGGATGAAAACATTTTGTCTAGTATTTTGCGTGAATTTGGTGAAATACCTAGTGAAAAAATATTTTGGGATATTCTTGAAATGAAGAAGTGGAGTGAGAATATTGAATTTCATGAAGACATTGCTGTTGAAAATGATGATAGTGTTGAAATCTTTGTAACTGGAATAGCGACTGAAAATGGTAGCATTGAAATTGCAATGATTAATGAAGAAAGTGTGTCTGACAGTAAAGTCGCATGTCACAGTAAGAAAATTCCCTATGAAATAGTATTTAGTGATTTGGTGAATTCAAATGATATTGATGATGGAGATGAATTTGTAATTGTTGATGAACACCTATGTGAATATTTGGTAAATTTAGTCAAATTTGATGAAAACTATTCATCTCATGAAGAGTGGTCAATTCTGATGCATGAGAAACATCTTATTGATGAGATATTGTTTGGTGAGAAGAAAAGCTCATTTGCATACACAAACCAAATGAAAGACAATCTGATAGATCCTGGTAAAGAGGTTGAGGACATGAAACAACTAGTTGTGATAGCATATGAAGATGAAAATGAATATTATTATGCAACATCAGAGGCAGGGAAGAAAGAAAAAGAAAGGAAAGCTCTCTTAGAAGAGAAAAATGAAAAGAACCAATATGGTTCTTCCTATGATTTTTCATATGATTGTAACAATGTTTTTGAGTGTGCAGGTTTACAAGACAACAATTCATTTTCAATAATGAATGATTATGAAAAAAACTTGGAAGAAAATGAAGATATTGATGAAGAAAATATTGAGTCAATTTTTATGGTGTGGAGCCCAGAAGAAATCATGTATTATTATGAATTGATGTTGCAACAGTCCATTGAGAAATACATTGATGATTGTATCGAGAAAGGGAAGAAACCCACTTATGAGAAGTTGGAAGAATTTGCAAGCATTAAAGACAAACACTTCCAAGAACTAGCAGAAGTATTGAGGACAAAGAACAATAGTCAGCAGCCAAGTTCCAAAATGAAGAAGAACAAATCCAAGAGGACACTAAATCATAACAGAGTCAAGATGAAACATATTCGAAGCATCAAGTCAAGGAAGAAGCTCCATCTCCATCACTATCTCACAATAATAAAGGTCAAAATGAAATTGTTAGAGTCAAGTTGTAGGCCTAGTTGAGACTCAGACCAACAGGCATGTCACTTATGTTAGGCATTTGTATTGTAGGCAATCCATTTCTCCATTAAAGGGGAGACTTAGAAATAATGGAGATTAGTTGCGGTGTTTATTTAGGATTTACTTGAGGTTGGTTCCAACCGTCTAAAAAGAATATCATCCTATATTGTACTCCTCATTGATTTAATAAAATACAGCATGGCTTTGCTTTGATGGTATGCAAGTGTTGCCTCGTCTGTCTCTTCTATTTTCAAGTATACCTCCCTCCCACTGCCCACCCCACCACCCCGACCACCCCCACTTTTAAGTTCATTTTAAATTAAAACAATTTCAATTTAATTTTAAATTAAGATTATTAAAATTTAAATAGTTTAAACATTTTAAAATAATTTTCATTAAAAGTAGTTTTTACTCCACAAAAATTAAGAGTGCATGGTCGATTATCATGAACTGGAGAATATTTCAAATGCTCTTAACTTTCTCATAGGACGTCTAATTGGGGTACCACTTTTGTGACGTGAAGATCCCACCACTTTTGTGACGTGAAGAGTCCACAGGACGCTTCTAGTGAGATAACTTACCATGTCATTCAAACATGCTTCTAGTGAGATAACTTACCATGTCATTCAAACATTCCATCAATGTCACAACAAAGAAATGTTCACAACATACTAATGGAGGGCTCTTAGTTTTCCATGTAACTGATTCTATATTACACCAAGTGACATTTCACCTATTAACCATCTAATTATTAATATTATTCAAATATATTTATTGAATGCAATATTTAGAGGTAGTTTTTTTTGTTGTCATATACCCTCCTACCCTTATAAAAGAGGAGATAGAGACTTGAATAAAAGAGGAATAAAATAGTATATATGATTGAATTTTGCAAATTAAATTAAATTTCTTGCTACTTTAATATCTCAAGGAGCTCAATAAAAGAATATAATGGAAGGATAACTTATAGAAAAGGCTAAGCATAAGATGAAAATAAGTACACTTTCTTTTGAAGATATATTTGTTTATTTGACATTACAGTTATATATTTTTATTCAATTCTATACCAATGCAACACTTTAAATAGAGAAAACTACCCATCAATAAAAGAAAATTCAAAGAGAGAATAAATCAGAGGAAAGAGTAAATCACCCCAGAAAAATCCCAACAACCAAGAACATTGACGAATTTCCAAAACTAAGAAGCTGAAAATGAAAACTTAGCAAGAAAATTGCAATAGTCCAATTATACCAACCATTGATTTGAATGAAGCCATTATAGTCCAATTATACCAACCATTGATTTGAATGAAGCCATTAAACGACTGAACTAGAATTCCTAGCTATTGCAAATAACTATAGAAGCTGTGGATTCCTTCTATTCTATTTAATCTGTTATCTTCCATACCATGAATAGTGAATGGAGTTTATCTTCCATAACATAACAATCAATGACAACACAGAGTCAGCTTCAAATGTGGCTAAATTTTTTTTTATCTCGATAATCTTTGTTGACAGTCAGTAGAACATCAACACACGATCTGACTGCATTTATTCTTTCCCAAACCTGCGATGGGCAAACAAGAAATCGATCAAAATAAAGTAAAATCATGACACCTTTTTGCATATACTGCGCTCAAGAGAAGAAATTTTACAAAGGAAAACAAAAGCTATTAGTATAACTTGGTCTACCTGTCATTACCTGCTATAACTTGGTCTTGTTGAAGGTTTGGCTGTGTACAGTGCCTTGGTTTCCTTGGATGCCGATGTTGCCATGGTTGTCGTAGGTGGTCTTTTGGGTGCCTTGGTTGTTGAATTGTGTGCCTCGATTGTATTGGTCGTTGAATTGATTGCCGTAGTTGTTGCTTTGTTCGCAAAAAGTTGCAACCGGTGTTGATGGGGCTGATCGAGCCGATGTTGCTGCCTGTATACTTGGAAGTAATGGAGATGTTATCTAGTTGGTCACTCCAGTAATAAGCGCCAGTTGTAAGCGCCAGTTAGAAGAGTTAGTTCTCAGTTCATAGTCAGTTGTCTAGTTGTCTTATGGTTTGCATGTAGCCAACTCAGGAGTCTTTTCCTATATAAGGATGTAATCCGTCTTCGTTTAATATCAAGAAGTGAGCATAGCCTCACCGTGTTTGTTTGCCTCGCATATTTTATCTTGGTATCAAAGCCACGAGGAGAAGGTGCGAGAATTCAAGAGGTTCGCAGGTCCCTCCTCTGGTAGGGTGCGGGGGCATACTGCTCAGCCTTTCCGCGCAAATAAAAGCGAAAAATTCCCGTAGGCGAAATACATGTGAGGTGCGGACAATCGAAAAATTCCCGCAGTCGGGCCACTCGGGAGGTGCGAACAATTCGCAGTCAACGGAAGCGTGAGGTGCGAGAAGCTTCCATTTTCTGAATTAAAGGAGCGGCCGATCGATTTGCGTGAGGAGAGGCGCATGCATTTGTTTTTGAGAGCGCTCCATCTGCTGAATTAGAGGAGCGGCCGATCGATGGAGTTTGAATATGTAAGGTTATTGTGCATGCATGGATGCGTGAGTTTTTAAGAGGATCAAGTGCATAAATTATATAAAAGATTTTATTTTTAAGTGGATATAAAAGCGTGGAGTTTAATCGGAAAATTCAGAAGAGTTTTAATAAAAGCGTGGAGTTTAATTATATGTGCATGCATGAGTTTTTATTTTTAAGTGGATATAAGTGAAAACGTGGAGTTTGAAAAAGTGGATAAACTTTTTATAAAGTGAAATTATAAAGATTATTCATTTTTTTTATTAAAGTGAGTACATGCATGTGTATTGTGAGGTGAGGTGAAGTTTATTAAAGTGGATTTTTAAAAAGGTTTGAAGTTTATTAAAAGTTTTTTTTAAGGGGGGAGTTATAAGGTTTTTAAAAAGTGGAGATTTTTGGATATTAAGTTGCATGCATGCATAATATAAGATGAGAACAGAGATAGATTGAGTCGGATCGGTGGTATCCGAAGGCAGAGCGACAAAACGTTGCATATCCTTGGTGATTTTTTTGCAGAGACTAAATTGCAGCGATGGCGAATCCGCTGGCAGAGACATACCTCAACGAAGCCAA
>ML778352.1:273032-283606 GCA_009831015.1 Picea engelmannii
CATAGCTATTATATATATATATTTTAAATGTATATAGTCGAACCTGAAGTCGAACCTCATCCGAACCTCATCCGAAAATTCGAACCCGAATCGAACCTAATCCTTGCCGAACCCGAACTCGAACCCGAACCATGTGACATAGACTCTAGATTGGCAAGTCGAAGTACTGAAGTAAAGTTAGTTAATTTTGGAGAGTTTTAAGTTTAGAATTCTAGAAGAGCTTAAATTACATCTAGTTAGTTGTAGAAAGTTATAAAAGAGCTAAGTTGTCCCGTTATATTATCATCAATAAACTTTGTGTATTTATATCTTTATTCTGAAAGTAATGAATTAAGATTTTAGAGCACAACTCTTATGTTTGGTTTTTGTGTTTGTGCATGAGTTGATACAGCTGTAGTTGTTTTTTAATTCACCTTTTCCTCCTTCAAATTGATTGGTGTCAAAGTGTGAAATTAGAGCAAGCTTGCAGAAAATTCTTGAGGAGGCCCCGGATCAGTCAGGACAGCCCAAATAATTGAGATTGAGAGTAGGCAGCCGCCGTTCGCTAGGAAGAGCCGCAGCGATCGAAACCTTAGCCATTGCCGCTTTCTTTTGCAGCCGCCGCTGCTTAATTACAAGAGCCAAGGGCCAAGTGCACGTCCACGTTCACCATTCTGAGGTTCGTGGGTTTTATGTGAAGCATTGTCGAAGCACCTAAGGAGAGGCCGCGAGTCGCCCACGGTTTCATTCGATAGAATGCAATGGAAAGAGTGAAGATAGTGGAGTATATTTTATTATTTTTGCTCTAATCTAAATGTAAATGTTTTAAAGTTTTGGTTTTTTTATCGTTTAATTTTGTTTAAAATTTTAGATTTGAAAATTTTGTTTTTAATTATGACAAAATTATTTCCATTATTTTATTTATTTTATTTAAAATGTAAGTAATTTAATTATTTTAATTAAAAAATTACTAATTTTTTTATTATTTTAATTTTAAAAAAGGTTCATGAGATTTTTTTTTATTTTTATTTTTGGGCATATGTAAAGAAATAAAAAGAAGTGCTTTCAATATCTTTAAAAGAAGTATGCATTTTGGGGTTTTGTTTGGGTAGAAGTTTGTAATTCAACTTACAAAAACTTTCATATTATTTTTTTTTTATGAAATATTAAAAAAAATGGCTTTCAAATTGTTGTGTTGTACATGCACATTTTCCAATTTTTACAGGGAAGAATTATGAAGTTTGAGTTATTTTAATGTATTAATGTAATATTAATATTTTCATAATATATTTATGATTTATTAATGTAATGGAAATAGTGAAGATACTCGAGCATATTTTATTATTTTTGCTCTAATCTAATATGAATGTGAATGGGCCAAATGGTTAAGAACATATCTTTTCAAATCTAGAGGGGTAGGATATGTATACCTATCCTTTATTAATGTATTTATACTTTTGCAATGTATTAATTTATAATGTATTAATATATTAATTAATCAATACAATACATTATTAAGCTATTTATTAATTAACTTGTTATATTACTAAATTAATTATAAATTAATGTATTGATGCTTTAATTTATACATTACATTAAGGTCTTAATTAATTAATACATTAATACTTTAAAATATTAACTTATTTATAGTTAATTTATGCATAATAATAATAATAATAATAATAATCTGATTTTAAGGTCATAGCCACCAAATTGGTATATGAGACGCCAACAATTTGACTAGTAAAGTAATACATTAATACTTTAACATATTAACTTATTTATGTATTAATACATTAATTAATTTGTACATTAGTACTTTGGTACATGATTACACATTAATATATTTATACATTATCAATGTATTACTTTATTATTGAATATATTATTTTATTTATTAATTGCAACAACCACATTGAAGTCAAATGTCCCCATCCATCATTTTAAAAAATAGAAAATGGCATTAATCTTAATTATTGTTGTTGCCCATCATAATTACAATATGATTAAATAAATTCTCTCATTATGAGAGAAGCTTCACCAATGGCGGATAAGGTGAGTTTCAGGCTCTCCTTGGTGCATTTTTATGCCAAAGGCAGTTTCAAAGCTTCTTAAAGCTAGGTCCAAATGGACTAAAGCTATGGGAAGTTTGGAGCTACTTTGGTTTTTAGATACTACTGGTGCTTTCTATGTTTTTAGCAGTTGTGTCTGTACTGAATCTAGAGGAGTAGTAGATCCTTGGTCTACAACCACTTATCCTTCTCGTCCTTCTGGTTTACTCAGACCAAAGTGATGGGTACCTTCCATCATACCTCAGATTTAAAGTACGTCTTTAAGAACCTCCTCTTTTTGCAAGCTTTGAGTTGACTATCTCTAGTGGAGGGCATTGATCAATTAGGTGGTAGGTTGAAACTGGTCGTTCGAAGCTTCCATTATGGAAGATGAGGTCAACACACTTATGGGTGCAACTGACAAGGCACATTGGAACACGATTGGCTTGTTCTCCTTAGTTGATGAGCTGAGTGCAGGGATCAATGTTAAACATTCTTTAATGCCATCTATGGTTAACACTTCAAAGCATTTCCTGACTGCAGGTAAGGTGTTTTTTCCAAAGAGCAGAGGCTCTCCTTCTCCTTCGTCCGGAGTTCAAAATCCTGACGTGTTTGCAGAGCGGCAGTCTGCAGGCATTAACACAAAGTTTACCAGGAAACCATCTTTACAAGCTTACCAGGGAGGGAGACCTTCTAGTGAGTAGGGAGGTTTTGTGCCGCAAAAACAAGTGTGGAAACAAAAAAAAAAACAAACAGAGGATGGTTATGGGCATCGACATTGGAATGTAGGAGTCATGTAACTTGGCACTAAGTGTTATGGTATGATTCCTATCTTATCTCTCTCTATGCAAGAAACCCATCTCGCACTAGATGCAATCATCCTAGGTCCCCTTGTTGGGATACTCTCTAGAGATATTGATGTTGTTGAGGGGTTGGTTTGGATTCATTTTTAAGACGTCAGAAGACACTTTGCTCATTCTAGAAAATCTACGGGTCATCGAAGGAAACAATTTGATGCTCAAACATTGGCAGGTTAGCTTTGACCCAGCACCTGACTATTTTCTCTTTTGCAACCTCTGGGTGCTCTTACCCGGCCTTCCGCCGCATCATTGGAATGTAAGGGAACTGGAGGTCATTGGAATCAAACTTGGTCGCTTCATAATGGTTGATGAGCGCTCCCTTTCGGCGTCTAACAAACGTATGGCAAAGGTGCTGGTAGAAGTCAACATACACTATGGGCTACTGGAGGCTTTAGATATTGAGTGGAGGGGTCACTATTTGCATCAAAGGCTGGACTATTTTGGTATAACCTTTAGATACACACTTTGTCGCAGGACCAGACACCTGAGAAGGGACTGTCAGGGCTCTATGGAGGAGGACATCTCGGAGGACTCACTGCTCTGGAAGGCATCTGATCCTACTTCTCTTGGAGTGAACTACTTTGACTTAGGATCACTCTCCTGCGACGGTGGTGACTAGCCTAGAGGCGAAAAATGATAGTTTTGCAGGTAATCTTAAGAAACATTGTCCATCTCTTTTTTTCTCTCTATCGACATTGGAATGTGACAAACTCGACCCTTCCTTTGCGTTGGATCCTAAGTCACTGTCTAATGATTTCTCTAGGGAATATTTAGAGACAAATTTGGAGGGCTTAGTGACCCTAGGAAATGGGGTGGGAACCCAGAACACCCTCACTCCTTCTATAGAGACCCGAGATGAAGCAGGCCCAATCATTGAGCCTCAGGTTGTAGCGGGGCCCTCCTGTGAACTCAAAGTTGATGGGGATTTTTCTGTGATCCTTTTAGTGACAACAATCTTGTACCTGGGTAAAAGGAATATGATGAGGGTGAAATCTCTCTTTATAGGGTACTTAACACCCCGGTCCCTCCACCAGAGAGGCCACAGGCCCCATTCCACTGCCTATTTATCAAGGAAATTATGTCTTATGTCGTGAAGAGTCAAATTTTTATCCTAGGGTGGTAAAAAGGGATGGAGAGGAAGACAAAAAGGATTTTGCATGGTCGAGGGGACTGGAGCTTGAGATTTATCCTTTAAAAACTAGGAGTGCTAGGAAAAGAGCGGGAACCAACACCTCTTTCTCTGCACAACATATCCAACTTAACTTTGATTCGAGGGTGCTTAGAGGCATGAAATACCTTGCTAGGGACAAATCATGATCCTAATCTCCTTAAATATCAAAGGGATAGGAGGATCCTTGAAATCAACCTCCTTTCATAGACTTCTCTCGAGAACACTCTCGGATATTGCTTTTCTGCAAGAAACTCTGGTTGTTGAGATGAAGGCGTGATCTTTCATGACCTCATTTTGTCCTGATTAGATGATGTGTACGGTCAGTTCAGTTGGGAATTCAGGGGGACTTTTGGTGTCCTGGGATCCAAATAAGTTTGTTTTTACATATTACTTAAGTTGTGATGGCATTTTCTTGGTAGGTACTCAATTAGAAGACAAAAAATATTTTTGTCTATTAAATGTCTATGGACCCTACATTGAGAGAAAATATTTTTGGAGTAAGGTGGATAATAGGGGTCTGCTAGATCAAAAGGATCTAATCATTGCTGGGGACCTCAACTTCACACCCAATGCAGATGAGGTTTGGGGAGACAAGCACACTTGGACCCGTTGGCAATCTATTTAAAGAATATCTTCCAGAAAATACAGCTAGTTGACATTGTGTTAACTGATGTGGATCCTACGTGGAGAAATGGTAGGAAAGGAAGGGACGATATAGAAAAGAGACTTGACCAGTTTTACTTATTGGAGGAACTCATATCCTTAGTTGGCAGACATAGGTCCTGGATAAACTATCCTTTTGTTTCTGATCATGCTCCAGTTTTATTGCAACTAGAGAATTTTTCAAACCCGATTGGACATCCTTTCAAAGTAAATCCATCGTGGCTAAGAGATGATTCCTTCTGTTCGATTATCAAGAAAGTTTGGTCTGATCCTGTTTTCTTGCAAGAATATGGAGCGCGGAGGAGATTAGTAATGAAACTAAAACTGTTAAAGTATCGTATAAAGGCATGGGGAAAAGGAAATAGAACCAAAAACCTCCTTATTTTTGAAAAGATTAAAGAGGATATTTAGGATTGTCACCAACAAAGATCAAGGGGATCGATGAACACAAAATTGGACCTCCTTTTAATGAACTTAGAGGAAAAATGAAACATACATCTCCGGGATGAAGAAGAACTGTGGAGATAGAGAAGTAGGGTGATTTGGATCAAAAGTGGTGATAAGAACACTACATTTTTTTACCAATTTGCTAGTCATAGAAGAAACAACAAACACATTTGGGAGATTCGGGATGAAAATGGATAGGATCACATGGGACAAAAGGCTCTAAAATGTGAAGCTACTAGACACTTTAAAAGTTTCTTTGAGGACCTAGGGAAAAGTGTCATTATGGATCAACTTTCCACCATTGAACTCTTTCCTCGCCTTGTTGAAGAGGTGGATGTTAGTTCTCTAGAAAAACCTTGTACTAGAGAGGAAATAAATGAGGTCTAAAAGGATTTGCAATGGAAAAAATCCTCGGTCTAGACAGGTGGATGGTTGAATTCTACATCTAGTTTTTCAACCTGGTTAGGGAGGACCTGTTGGAAGCAGTTGAGGATTCCAAAAAAAGGGGTGAGGTGATTAAATATATAAATTCGACCTTTTTTTCTCTTATTCTGAAAGTAAATAAGCCTACTACTTTTGATGACTTTCGACCAATTTCTCTATGTAATTTGTGCTATAAAACTATTGCAAAATTAATTGCTAATAGGATTAGACCGATTATGTCACGGTCTTTATCTGATGAGCAACTGGGCTTCCTAAAAGGAAGAAGGATTATAGACACTATAGGAACTGCACAAGAATGCTTACATAGTATTAAGGAAAAATAAATAAAAGCTATGATTTTGAAGCTTGATCTTAAGAAGGCGTAGAACTGCATAAATTGGGATTTTTTAAGACTGTCGTTATTGCAGTCGGGTTTTGTCCTACCTACCACTAACTGGATTTTGAGTTGTGTGACTTTAGCTACATTTTCAATTATGATAAATGGGGAGTCTATATATTTCTTTCAGAGTGGTAGAGGCTTAACATAGGGATGTCCACTTTCTCTACTACTATTTATTTTTGTGATGGAAGGACTCCACTTATCTTTAAAGAAAGGAGAGGCTGACCAGAAGCTGGCAGGGGTCAAAGTTTCCAGAGTTATCAATATCCTTCATCTTATTTTTGTGGACAATGTCCTCATAATGTCAAAGGCCTCATTAGAAGAATGGACATGGTTATTAAGGGAATCTTAACTGTCTTGTGTAAAGAAACGGGTCTATAAGTAAAAATTCTTTCGAGATACAACATGAGGTTGTAGACTCTTTTAAAGTCTTTCTTCCTTACAAATTTGCAGATCTTGTGGATGGATTAAACTACCTTGGTTTCTTTATAAAATCTGACAACTACAAGGCTTCAAATTGGCAATATCTCATTACAAAGTTTGAAAAAATAAATAATTAGTGGTGCAATCGTTGGCTCTCCCTAGGGGTTCGATATGTTCTTAAACAAGATGTCCTGAAGAGCCAACCTGTGTATTTGATGGCCTTGGAAAATATCCCATCCTCTGTTCTCAATCGGACCAAACAACTAATCTTCTCCTTCCTCTGGTCAGACATGAGAGGAAAACAACATTATCATCTCAGCAATTGGGAGTCAATTGCAAAACCTAAATGCTTCAGTGGCCGGGGGTTAAGGAACCTACAACTCTTCAACATGGTGTTGTTGGAAAAAACTCCGTGGAGAGTTTGATTGAAGGATGGCATTTGGCATCATGTAATAAAAGATAAGTACCTCCCATACAACTCAGTTTCTACCTACCTTAGATCAACTACATTTCAATTGACTTAGGCTTGACAGACCTAGAGGAATCTACTAAAGTATTTACAGCTTTTATTGCATTGGTTAAGTTGGAGTCCTGGCTCTGGACTTTCGATCTTATTATGCAAGGATCGAATCCTGGATATGGGGAATGATTCCTTTCTCTCAAAAGATCTTATAGACACTCTAATTAAAAAAAAATTACACTATCTTTATCAGGTTAGAAGAACCATCTGAGATATGCTCTACTTGTCTCGATAGTGAGGATATAGGTCTTACAGGAGCTCAAGCATCTGAATGGGATTTATTCTATAAGACCTTAATGGGGGCGGGTGTGCAAATTCTTGACAGATAGGATGAGCTAAGATGGATAGGTGGAGACAATTTGGGCATCCTTTCTGTTAGAAATGTCTACTCATCCTTAGCTACAAAACTTTGGCAACAATCTATTGGTGGATGGTGAAAGAAACTATGGTCATGGGATTGTTCCCTCGAAATAAATTTTTTTACTTGGCTAACAGTGGAAAATAAAATACTTATGTGGGACAATCTACAATGTAAAGGATGGGTTGGGCCAAATATCTGTCACATGTGCCTAAAGGAGAGGGAGACTATACTGCATGTGTTGGTAGAATGCGCCTTTACTAAAAATATTTGGGATAGGGGTAAAATAGATCTTTCTATTACCTTTGTCTAGGAGGGGTCCACAGTGTTAGACTACTATGATAGATGGAATATCCAAAACACTACATATCCCAACAAGGTCCTTTTTGAAAATAAAATCCCTTATGTTCAAGCAGTGGTCTATAGAGCACTTGGAGGTGTTGGCAACCATACTGAAATACAAAAATTAAAAGTGAATAGATCTCTAAAGGAAATCCCAAAGGACTCTCTCATAAAAGGATGGTTCGATGGTGCATCCCTCTCAAATGGAGGAACTAATGGCGATGGAGGGGTGCTATGGTTAAATGAACATTTGACAATCAATTGGACATTCAACTGTGGTTCAGGAACAAATACAAGGGCATAATTGCTCGGTGTATGGGAAACCCTAACACTATCTTCTCGATTGCACATCTCAAAATTACAATTTTTCGGAGATTCAAAATCGTCATAAATTGGCTAAACAACAAAGGAAACTTGAAGGTTATTTCTATTGCTAGAAGGAAAGATTAAGAAACCTTAGAAAATATTTTAGTACAATCTCTTTTTCACACATCTACAGAGAAAGCAATAAGGAGATCGTCTTTCCAATATGGCGCTACAAAAGCAAGAAGGGAAAATTACCTACAACCAGTCGTTAGATGGAAATGAAGGGCCCACTGTGTACTTAAGTCTTTCTAGCTTCCAATGGGGAAGGCTTGTGCATTTTTCTTTTTTGATCTTCTTTGTTTGTGAGGTGGCTTCCTCATGTGTTGTCTCACATATTTTTCTGGGGTATGAGATTTTGTGGGTATGGGCTTTTCTTGTGATGACATTTTTTATGTTTATGAGGCTAAAACCCTCCTCTGAAAACAGCCTGCATTGTTGGACAAATCATTGTCTTTTTGGGATGTAATCTTTTTGTTTCGAAAACAGTTATATATAAATATACCTAGAAATTTTCTCCTGGAAAAAAATTACAATATATACTAAAGTCCATCTAACTTTTGTAGCACAAAATTCAACACATTAACATAACCATTAATTGCATAATTGAATTGATATAGTAATAGACTCATTTATGTATCTTATTCCACCCTATACTACCCATAAGTACTCCACCATACAAACACATAGTAAGTCGAACAAATCATGACATCTTTGGGCATATATAATGCGTTCAAGAAAAGAAATTTTGCAAAGGAAAACAAAAGCTATTACTAAAAGTTGGTCTAGTTGTATTACTTGCTATAAGTTGGGGTTGTTTTGGACGACGGCGTTGGAGCCGATGCCAGTGCCGGTATTGATTTTGGGGTCGGTGATGTTTCGGCTGCTGTTGACATTGGTGCTGCCCATAGATTTACTTTGTCGACCCATGTTGTTGGCCGTTAGAGGGATTACAGCTGCTTTGAAATCTGGGAAACCAAAAAACGCCACTTAATCTCAATCTGCTAAACTGCATCAAGGCATATCAATACATAACGTGGGCATATAATATGATCAAATCATTGATAACTTTGTTGGAATATATAATTCCTACTTATCTAATGTTCTTGCTAATGTATTGAGAGGTAGATTTCATCTCTACATGAGTTGTGTGATCCTATTATTAAGAGGTTGTTAGAGAGTTGGATTTGTGAGATCCTTGTTTGGTGTGTGGTTGAGATATTCTCTCAACCTCTCCAGTTGTCTTTAGAATAAGTTAGATCTAATAACAACCTGTACACTCTATATAATAGAGTCCATTGTATTGATATTGCAAGTAATAGAATATTTGTTTACATCACTCTACTCTCCCATTTTAACATGGTATCATAGCGTCAGGGCTGGGCATGACTCCCTCACGGGAGTGCCCAGGCATATAAGGAGAGTAGAGGATCAGTGATCGGTAGCCTGTGTGATCGGTAGCCTGTGTAGTCTGAGGTGCAGGAGTGACACGTCGCTGTCTTTCTGGAGAACTCTCAACTATCTTCTCATCAACTAATAGTTCCCCTCCATAATCCTTATATTCTACATCCACATACAAATCTGGCAGAACAAAAAACCACTCCAGGAAGCCCCACGAGTTTATTGGAGGTTTCCTCGTCGATCTGGCATCCAAACCCAAAGTATCGTTCGCAAGATACATTGTAAATAGATTTTTTTTCGCTGCTTCCTCGCTTCCCAATACCTTACCGAGGGTTTGGATATAGCAGTCGATCATTTCCTGCTTGGTGGCCTTACCCTCGTTGGGATGGTCCATGACAATAAGCCAGTGCTCATATAGTCGCAGCCAGGAGAAAGGGGCACAGTCACCACGGGCGGCCGGTCGCTCCAGTTCGGCGACGAATTGTTGAGCGGGGAATACCCAAAATTGTTTGTGACCTTGCAGCATACTATGAGCCCGCTCACTAGAACTTTAGGCGCATGGACGACACCATGGGAGATGGCGAACAAAGGGTTGTTGAACAGTGGAGAAGATAGACGGACAGAGAAAGGTCATCGCGATTAGAATGCAACATTCCAGCTCAGGCCAATTCCGGTTGAGTAATTTGGTAGCTTTTGTGAATGCAATTGAGGTTGTTTCTACCCCAGATGAATTGATTTCAAACCAGGCTTTGGTCATTGACACCCTTCAAAACTTTAATCGGATCTCTGATTATGCATTAGAAACTGTTAGATTCATAATGAAGAAAATAGCAAAAACATAATGTAAATAAATGAAGCAGTCAGGAAACCATGATGAACAGAGATAAATAAACAAAGGCAGAAAAGGCATACTCTATTCATCAATGCTTCTATTAATAATCATGTACACAGATGTACATTTATAATACAAAAGACCATAACTGTTATGTAACTGTATAACAGTTAGGTTAACTAACCAACTAACTTATGATTAGTGTTTTAACATCCCCCCTTAATCATAAGTTCATTCTTGCCTGAAAAACTGCCACTACTTGACAATCACACATGTCAAGCGAATATTCAGAAAGCTAGTTGAAGATGCTCTCTGAACTCTGAAAAAAAATAGCAGAAGGT
>ML778352.1:328315-344850 GCA_009831015.1 Picea engelmannii
TGATGATGTTGGTACATATTGATGAGTAGTTGACACATGATTGGTACATACTTGGCACATGGTTGGATGCACTTTTTTATGGTACAGGTTGATTACAGGTTGGTGCATGGTTGATGCACTTGTTTATGGTATAGGTTGATTACAGGTTGGTGCATGGTTGATGCACTTGTTTATGGTACATGTTGATTACAGGTTGGTGCATGGTTGATGCACCTTTTTTGTGGTATAGGTTGAGGTACACGTTGATGCATGGTTCAGATTTATTGGTATAGTTTTACAGTGGTATATCTCACAGTGATAGTGTGATAGTGGTTCCATCATTCTACTTCTACTTAAGGGTGGCAGGACGGGGAAAGGACAGGTGGTTGTAGCCACCTTTTGGTTGTAGCCAGAGAACATTGGGGGTTGTAGCCTCCTTCTGGTTGTAGCCAGATATTTAGGGAGTTGGAGCTTCCCCTAGGTTGTAGCCTGAGAAACTAGGGGGTTGGAGACTCCTTCTAGTTGCAGCTGGAAAACAAAGGAAGTTGGTGCTTTCAATGAATGTAATTCTTCAATACATATAAGAAAAAACATTCTGTGGTTTTCTCCCGATTTGGGTTTGCACGTAAAACACTGATGTACTATGTATGGGTGATTGTTTATTTATTACTGTTGATTATTGGATAATAATTCTACATTGATATAACATTTGAAGAAAAAGGATTATAATTATGTTATTACTGATTCACCCCCCCTCTCAGTAATCCAACAAATTCATGGATTAGAGAGTTTAATAGCTGTAACAACAAATATAGTTACAAACATAGAATACCATATACTCCTTTGAACTGCTAAGTTTACACAGCTTGACGACATTACAGAAAGTTAAAACTTAACATTAGTATACCGGAGCCCAAAGATGGTAAACAAGTGGTGAGAAATACAATGACATAGCCTTCGTTATACAAGAACGAGCGGACTCCAAACTAGGATTTGAAAACCATCTAGAATCCCAACCAAGGTTAAATTTGAGACCATTCAATCATATTTCATTCCTTCACATTTCAAAATTTGCCTCCTTTTTCATCTCTAGTTCATCATTGGTTTTTCTTTTAGTATTTTCTCTTTAATTTTTGACATTTTAAGTATATATTAAATTCCAAAAATATTTTTTAATTATTTTTTTCATTTTATCTTCCAGTCAATATATTGTTATTCTTTAATATATTATGTATTTTAAATAAATTTGTACACTAATATAATCACAGTCACGTAATTAAATCACATAATTAAAAGTGAACATAATTATTATAAAAAACTATATCATTAATTTTTTTAATTTATTATATTTTTTCTTTTTTTAATATACTATTTTTTTTCAAAAACATTATATACATTACAACCACATAATTAACAGTGAACATAATTATTATAGAAAACCTTTTGGTCCAATATATACCAGTAAAACCACATCATTAAAAGTGAACATAATTATTATGGAGAACCCTTTTGGCCCAATAGTCTTTCATATATTTTTCCATAAGGTTTTCCAAGTAAATAAATCCGATCTCTTCTATAGTAGGCATGCATGTTCCATTTACCATGATTCATGAAAATTTAATGATTAATTTGGATATGAAAGTGTTTTCCACCATACCAAGTTTCTTCCTCAACATCTTAGAAAACACTCGAGTTGGGTCCTCTGCTTGAATGGGATGGGAGAGAGCCAATGTTGTTCGTTGTTATCGGAGCCAATGTTGTTCGTTGTTATCAGAACCAATGTGACTTGTGAGGGGGGCAGAAGCTATAATTCCCACATGTGCATGTTGCGATTTACCCGGGGTCGAGACCCCTATCTCAAGTGGGTAATAAATGTTATCTCAATCCATGTTTATGCAATTGGTGGATATTGGGTCTAGGTTAATGAAATAGTTGTGAGTAAGAGAGGGGAGCTAAGTGCCATTTCAAAGGTGGGAGAATGAATCTTCTTTCTTTGTGGGTGGGTCAAGAGAGAAGGGGTTGGTTGGAAACACATTTCATGGGTAGAGAAGTTGAAATCAAATCAAAATCTTCGATCCAACAAATGAAAAATATCAACTTGAGGAGTAACCATATTAAAAGTGGTTGAGATAGGTTCATGGTTTGTTTTCCATGTTATTATGCTAGTTCATTGTTGGCATGGGAAGAATTAGTAAATTTTTGAATGAAAAATAATTTTACATTCATTTCTATCATAAAAATACTTTTAACATTAGGTAATTTCTTTTAATATCGATAAAAAGAAAAGTCCCTATAGTAGGGAAAAGGGATGCTCCCTTGGACCCTAAAGTGTCATTCCCATATCCATATCAGTTTAGATATTACATGCCATTGATAGATTATAAACTTATAAATTGAGCTTTACCTTATGGGAAGGCAATGAAAGACGTTACAATTAGAATTAGAGCCCAAGTGCTTGGTTCACCCAATGAAATATGCATCTATTCTCTCAAAGGTGCGCACAACAGGTCCAACATTGAATTTCGTCATGAATCAAACCAACCAAGTCTATCTCTCTGATAAACTCTGCAACAAGTTTGACAATGAACTCTGCGATGAATTCTATGATCACCCACCTTGTCCAAGTGCTTCATTTTACCACAAACTCTCCTCTCGATCTACACAAGGTGTGTGCCCAACTCAACCTTCCTGTCACATCGTCAACCAAAAATCTATCATAACTCTGATGCAAAGTTTGTGATGAAAAAGTGTGTTGCACCAAACCTATAATATACTTAGGGAGGTACCCAATGGGAATGGGGTTATGTATTATTAGTGGAGGCCATTCAATGTAAGGTGGACTAAGTCCATGTAGATGGGTCTAAATTCGCCTGACAACATAAAGGGGTTCTCCCCGGTACATAGTCCCAAACAGACTATCCACCGTTTGAGTTAGGAGACCCATCCAGAATTTGGCCTGGTTGCAACTATTACTATTTTAGGGGGGATTTGACCGATTGCGGACCTGTTTTTCGATGACGGTGCATGATGAGTGGATATGCAATGTAAATATGTAGATTAAGACTATGTATTAAATGCAAGATAGGTTAACACTAACCTATTTTAACCTATTGTGGCTAGGAACATACTAAAGTGACTAGTGAGGTGTAAGTTGAAACCAAATCCTGCACTACTTCTACGCAGATAGTTGATATAAAAGAGAAAGGTCATAAACAAGTGTATACAAATACGTATAACCAAAGTAGTCTAGATTACAATAATGCATACATTAATAACCCATGAATCTCAAGGAATTAAGATATTTGAAGAAATACTCTAAACTGAAGAATAGCACAAATTGTATGAGAATTAATCTATAACAACATAGCTTTCTTACAGTCCATAGGAATAGTGTCCATCTTCACCAGAAGTAGTTCTCAGCTCATATATGTTCATACACTAAGAATTCCTTCTATAAAAACTGGCCTTGAGGGGTTCTCAATATTCATTAACAAAGTATACGTCCTTTTATTAGTTATTGAGTCTATACATTGCTTGAAAAGAAAGAAAATCCTTTCTAAATGGGGTGCTATTCTATTTTATACAAATGTTTAGTAACCCCTATGTGACTCTTCATCTTCTTCTTGAAGGATCAGTTACAAAATTGGTTCACCTTCTCATTCCTAATGACAAGTGTACAAAATGGGACGAAATTGGGATTGGTTAGGAAAAGGACGAAAAACAAAAATAGGTATTTTGTCCTTTTCTTATGGAGTTCTATTGCTCGAGTAGGTTGTACAAACTTCCAGCTGATAATATAGTGATTCAATCCTTCTATACATCAAATTTTCTATTGTTATGTTGATCAATGTGATATTTCCCTTGAGAGTGCCCATATCCTTTTCCATTTTCGTCATGAAATATTCTACCATGGTATGAAGCTTTACTGGTTATAGCAAGTGTTAATGAATGATATCTGTGGAGATGAAGGTAGTTGCTTCAACTAATTCCTTCCTCTGATTGGTGCTATCATGTACTGCATTAAATAGTTCTTTTATCACCAAGTTCTTCCCAAGTTCTTCCCAAGTTCATCTAATCTCGAGAGACGACCATTCCTAATAACTTCCTTAGAAATTGTATGGATCCTCGAGAATATTGCCATGGATCTAGTGATGTCTCTGTCATCTTTTTGTCCTATCTGATGGAAATGATCTAGTGCATACAATTTTGTCTTTATTTCCACTTTTGATGGTTGGTAAAGCTGAGACGACGCATCTAGATTCTCTTCTATCCACCTTTCTATGTCTAATACGCCTTCAATAATGGTGTTGTATTGTGACAACTTCATATGTACGTGATTATTTTTCTCAATGACCATTGTCACTGCATTTTGGAAGAGGTTCAGATGGGCGTACATGTCAATGAGAGCCCCTTCTAGCTCATTTCTGACCTTTTCGGCAGTGACTTTGAAGCTTTGGAGGCTCCTCTTGTCAATATTTACTTGCTAAAGTCTTTTCTCTAGTTCTCTAATCCTTGAATCCTTTTCTTCATTTTGATAGCATAACCTTTGTATGTTGTCTGCATTGGCATTCATGAATGTAGAGCCAGCCTTAGTTGTGGCAATGGGGTCTTCTCTGAAATCTCCTGTGATTGGGACATGGGTAACTAATTAGATAAGAGCTCCTTCAGTTACCGACACCTTTTTATATGCTCTTGCACGATCCTACTGGTCTTACTGTCATACGTGAAGCTTCTTAGATCCAACACTTCACTCAGATGAATGGCTCTCGGAACTCGAGTCCTAAATTGTTTCTTGTCAAATATGTTTCTATATCTTCAGCATATGTTCTTGGGATGTCCACTTCCATGGGACATGTGTCATCCCTTCTTTCTTCTACATTTTTCTTTTGTATTTCTTCTTCAACATCTTTGTATGCTGCTTCTTTTTCTACTTTCTCTTCTTGCTCCATTACTGCTCGTTCCTTCATTTCTTGTTCCGTTGCAGCGTTTGCTTCTATTTCAGCTTTATCTCTAGCTTTGTCAACTTTAATCTTTTGCTTCTTCACATTATTTTTCTTCTTTAAATTTTTTTCTTTATCTCTCCTCTTTTTCTTTGTTGGTACCTCTTCTTTTCCCTCTACAGATCCCGAGTGTGATGAGATAGAAATAGGGGAGAGATGCTCGACTTCTTCTTATCATGCCTCTTTCATGGCTGCTTCCCTTGCCTTTTCCTCATCTGCAATTATTCCTTTAGGTTGGCCACATGTGTTGAAAATAACTTCATATGTTCTGGAGTTCTGATGTACTTCTTCCTCTTCCCATAGATATATAGTATACCCATAAGGAAACCTGATGTTATTGAAATATTCCTTCAAAATACCCTTAGGATCATGTCTTTTGAATCTCTCTTCCCCAAAGTGATAGGAAATATGGGTATCTACCTCTTCTTAGGCTTGTTTAGTATTTCCAAAGAAATAATTGCCAACGTACAAAGGAAGTGGGGGAAAAATTGCTTTCTTCAATCTATACATCATCCCTCCAACTCCATGTATAATAGTTTGATATGTTACTTCGTGAAGGACGAGCTTGTTGGGTACGAATCGTGTAAGTAGAGATGTTTTGTCTTCATCACACCATATATTCTTATGTAAGTACCATGCTCCATAAGATACCAATCCCTGAACCTTTTTATAACTGCTATGGCTTTGTCGGTCATGCACGGGAGTGTGGTACAAAAGATAAATTCATATAATGAAGCAAGTAAGTGTTCACATATAATTCAGTACTCTACATGGTATTTGTGCTCCCATAGCACTTTATAATATATGTGGATCACAGGGTCAATATGAAACCAACTCCATCCAATGTTAGGGTACTTGTGAGCTATACACATTATGTCCATGAGGTATGAGGACACATGGACGTTAGGGAACGTTCCTGGTTGGGATTGTTTTCCTATGGAGATAGTAGTCATGAGATTCCCAGATAATATGTCTACCCAATTGAATGAAGTCCCCAAATATGCATAGAAATAAATCAAAGGAATGTATGAAAAGGGGAATTGGGTTGCGTCGGCTTCCTCGTATAGCCTGCCTAACATGGCTACCAAATATTGGTAAGGTCTTCTTAAGGAATTTGTGGGTTACTAAATTTTGGGTCTGTATTTAAACTGCTTGTCTGCCTTATACCATTTGGGGAAAAAATATTTCAGTGTATATTCAAACTCACTAAGGAGTTTACCATCTGATCTTGTTCTTCCCTCCTTAATGTGATAGCATGCTAAAAACACTAGCCTAAAAGAAGCTATGGGATCCTTCCTTGTGTTGCAAATGTATCTACTGCTTATGTCGACGATCTTCAAAATCCAGGAGATGGAATTGGCGCAAGGGAAAACTATAGGATGTGCTACTACCTTTAAGACCCCCGATTTTCTAATATTTTTGACTACTTGAAGCTCATCTGGATCTTTAGTTTCAACAGAGAAATTTGATTTTTTGAACATGTGGTAAACTTCTCCCCATTTCAAGGTTTCTCCATATTTTTCTAGAAGTCCATCTGTATCATCATATGTGACCCCAATAATATATATCTCTCCTTCTTGTTCGGAATTGTCATAGGCTTCGACTTCTTATGCCTTTCCTTTTGTTTTCTTTCCTGGCGACATGTTAGAACCTTCCCAAAAGATAAGTTTAGGGAACATAATAGGATATAAAATACTATTCAATGCAATTAAATGATTAGAAATACCATAGTTATTGACACTATTAAGAGATAGAGAGTTTTCCTCTGGCAATATTAGGATACTGGTAGACATTCTTAAGAAACCTGGTAAAACTTGGGGAGGAAAGGGTGGAGAATAGGTTTTTGAAAAGAAAAATCAAAGGCCGAGAGGTTTAATTCTTCGATGTAGGTCGAAGAGGTTTATGCGAAGAATTTTTATACAAGTGGGGATATGGTTGAGAAAAGTTTTGATCAGAGATGTTAAAAACAACTCCTCTGATCGCATTGGAGGAGTTAGTAAGAAATCCTTCGATGGGGTTGAAGGAGTTAATCCCAACTATTCTAATAAGTCATTGGAATAATTTACCAAAAGTATTGAATGCACGTAAATATCAGTGATGGTAACTGAAACTCTTTCGATCATATCGAATGGCTTTGATCACAACTTTTCCAAATGGCTTTTCTTTATGGGAGCGATTGGCAAGAACTCTTTCGAGAAGCTCAGAAGAATTGAAGGGAACTCCTCCGAGCAGCTCGAAAGAGTTGATGGGAACTCCTTCGAGCAACTCAGAAGAGTTAAAGGGAAATCCTCCAAGCAATTCATAAGAGTTGAAGGGAACTCCTCCGAGCAACTCGGAAGAGTTGAAATTAACTTTTCCAAAAATTTCTTAAAACTTCAACTTTAAATAATTTCTCATTTTTTTCAAGTGAATAATGAGTTACCATGGAGAAGCCTTTGATTGACCAAGGGGCTTATGATATTTTTTCTTTTGGATTCAAAAATAAGGGGGCTACATTTTAGAGAAGTATCCAAAGAGAAGGTAAAATTGAGGGGTTGTAGTGCTAGTCACAACAAGGTGATAGACAGATCTATTGTCCATCGGAGCGAGCTATTGGAGCCTTATTCCCCATTTGAATCTAAATTGATTATTTCGACAGTGAATTAAAGTCGTCCATTTAGAAGGGAAATCAACAGAAGAGGTTGGAGATCAAAATAACTTTGAAGAGTGATCCACACCGTCCATCGGGTAAAATCATCTACAAAGATCCACCATTCATCGCTTCCAATGATCGGAGCTTCATTCTCAAATGGAATCTGACCCAGTGTCATGAAAACTAATCTGAGTCATCCATCGTATATATTTCAGTGAAATATACATCGTCCATCGGGGAGGTATTTAGGAATTTAGCACCAATGAAAGAGTATCGAGAATATTATCTATAGCCCCATTTGTATACGAAAGATCAGGGTCATCTTTTTAGTGATGATCTATGGATGAGAATAAAATTCAAAATAGACCGAGGTGAGATCTCAGGCATCCACCTGACAACTAATCAACGACTGATAGAGAGCCTTCACTATATCCCGAGATCTCATATTTGAGCGTCTATCGGATCCTATTACTGAGGGTCATGATTAAAGGAACTTCAAAACATCATGTCAGAGTTTCTTGAGTTCTATTATCTCTAAATAGACCACTCTAAATTCATAAGGAAGATCTAACCATCCATTCAAGGAGTAGATCAAGATATCAAGAGAATTCGCTCTAGCAACCCGCTCAAATTTTAAGCTGATGAAATTTAGAAAAGATTTAGACCGTGGATAGGGTGTTCAGTCATATGATCTAGATAGATCTTAGTGCCCAATTGGAGCCATGCAAAGAAACACAGATAGAGGTCCAAGGCCGCGAACAGAGGAATTCACAAGAGAGATCAATTTTTTTATCTCTCTGTTATGGGTATTTTATCCAATGGATATCATTTGTGGTATCATAGCATAAGGGAGATTTTCATTAGTATCCATGCCACCGAGAAGAGGTAGGCCTCCATTGGGAGAAGTTATAGAGTTACAGAATGAGTTGAGGAGAGTCTAGGCTCGAATGGAAACCATGGAAGTAGCTCAGCAATGGGAACCTGACATAGGTGATGTCAATGAATATGAAGATACTATCTATGAGGAAGGAGGAGAAGCTCCAGGATGTGAAAAAACTGAGGAACAATTTGTGTGTAGGGGTGATAATTTTTTCCCTATCGCAGGTAATCCCATTCAGTAGGGGCGGTAATCAGTCTCAAACTTCTAATCTGAAAAATGATGGAGATTATGGCTCCTTGAACCTTGATGGAGAAGCTATATAGGTGGATCATCATTGTTTACAACATGGAGGAGGTGTGATATCATCAATAATTCTAAGATCATCGCAAAGTGCATCTCTTGGGTGGTGCAAAATTTTGTTTTCATCATTGACCATGCCTTGTGGAGGTAGCGACGTCAATTAATATTAAAGATTTTATGAATTATGCACACGAGGTAAGATGATCATCTTTATAAGAAGATCGCATTATAAGAAAAATGTCATTTTAAGAGGATAGCCTTGGAAATTAAAAGGGAGGATTGACTTTATAAATAAATGGGTGGATGTCATATAACAATATTTATTTAAGAGGTGGACCCTTTTTTGTTTTAGTAAAAGGTTTAAAGGGATATATATTAAATATTTGTGTTTTATCTTAAACCTTTTAATTGATATTTTGGGGTTCAACCTTGAAATATAATATTGTTCCTCCATAATTAAAAATCATGTTTTCATAAGTTGTAGTTTGGGTGGTTTCTTCTAATGGAAAAAGTACATAGTTCAAAGTTTGAGGTGGATAAATTCAACAACAAAAAAAGATTCGAGCTATGGAAGCTCTAGATGTGGGATTTGCTCATACAACAAGGATTGCAAAATGCATTGGTGGGAAAGACAAAGAAACCAGTAATCATGACAGACGAGGACTGGGAAGATCTATATGCAATAGCTCTCGATACCATTCATTTCTGTTTGGCAGATGAATTTTTGTTTAACATCGATGGAGAGGAGACAACAACATGCTTATGGAACATACTAGAAATCATTTACATGACAAAGTCCTCGACGAACATAATATTCTTGAAGAGGAAGTTTTATAGCTTATGGATGAAAGAGGGTACAAAAATTTCTGATCATTTAAATGTTTTCAATACTTTGATCTATCAATTATCTAGTATGGAAGTAAAATACGAAGATGAAGACAAAACAATCATTTTATTTTGTTGAGTACCTGAATCTTGGGATCATTTAGTCACATCTATGTGATTTAGCACAACATACACCATTGATTATGAAATTGTTGTGAGAGCTATGTTGACCAAGGAGATGAGGAGAAAATCCAGCCAAGAAACCTCAACGTCATAAGAAATGGTGGTCAAAGGTCAATCCAAAGAAAGAGGGAAGAATTAGAGAGGTACATCAAGAACTAAGTCAAAATTCAAGAAGGGTAAGATAAAATGTTGGTTCTGTGAAAAACATCAGCATCTCAAGAAGGATTGCTAGAAAACATCGGCATCTCAAGAAGGATTGCTGGAAAAGACAACAGGCATCCAAAGAGGTCTCCACAAAGGAAGTGAATTCAACTACAACAAGTTTAGGTTCATGTATCATTGATGAGGTATTATCTACTTGTAATGTTTCACAACATCAAGAGGACTGGTTAAGAGACTCTGGTGCTTCTCATCATATGTATCTTCATAGGAATTGGTTCTCAACTTACTAATCTATAGATGGTGATGTTGTTTTTATGGGAAATGATGTTTCTTGTAAAATTATTGGGATTGGTAGTATCAGGGTTTAAATGTATACTGGTACTGTAAGAATGCTAACATATGTGAGACATGTACCTGAACTTAGAAAAAAATTAATATTTTTGGGAGCTCTAGATTATGGTGGTTATAAATGTACAGTTCAAGGTGGAGTACTGAAGGTGTTCAAATGCATATTAGTAGTCATGAAGGCTAAAAGGGTAAGGAATCTTTATTATCTAGAAGGAAGAACTGAATCAGATCAAGCAACAGTAGTATCTGAAAGTGAAAGTGACTCTACTCGTTTATGGAATCAATGTTTGGGTCATATGAGAAAGAAAGGACTTAAGATATTGATAGACCATAAGTTACTTCCAAGCTTAAAATATATGAATTTAAATTTATGCAAGCATTGTGTTTATGGAAAATAGTGTAGACAAAATTTAAAACAAGAAGACATATAAGTAAAGGTATCCTTGATTACATTCATTGAGATGTTTGGGGACCACCCCCTATAGTTTCTTTTGGAGAATCGTCATATTTTGTAACATTTATAGATGATTACTCTAGAAAGGTGTGGATCTATTTAATTAAAAGAAAAGTTGATGTATTTAATGCTTTTAAGCAATTTAGAGCTTTGGTTGAAAATAGCACTGACAGGTCAATCAAGTGTTTAAGAAAATATAATGGAGGAGATAATGGAGGTGAATTCACATATTTGGAATTTGAAAACTATTTCAAGGAAGCTGGGATAGAAATACATAAAATGACGGTCTATACTTCTTAGCAAAATGGTGTTGTTGAATGCATGAATAAGACTCCTCTAGAGAGAGCAAGGAGCATGCTCAGTACTGCCAAGTTGCAACACAAATTGTGGGAAGGAAGAGTGAAGGTATGGACAGGTCATTCCTATGATTATTCAAATCTTAGAATATTTGGTTGTAATGCTTATGCTCTTATTTCTAAAGATCGACATTCTAAATTATTTCCTAGATCAAAGAAATATATGTTTGTTGGTTATGGTGATGGAGTTAAGAAATATAGATTGTGGGATCCTACTTTGCACAAATTCATTATAAGAAAATATGTAGTATTTGATAAATCCTCACTCAAACAATCACATGTGGTAGATGTTAAAATGAGACAAGAACATGTACCACAAACTCAACAAGTTCAATTGGAGGCTCATCCATCTATATAAAAGGAGGAGCATGAAGAATTTTCACATGAAGAAGATGAGAATGCAAAAAAAATCCAGAAAAATGTGGATATGCCTCAACCATCTCTAAGAAAATCTACATGGGTCAGGAATCCTCCTACAAGGTAGGGAGATTATGTTTCATCTGTGGGTTGATTTCTAATGATGGTGAACCTAGTTGATATGATGGGGAACCATTGACGCGATCAATGACAATGCAGTCTACAGTTGCAACACTAGTGGAGGAGGTTTCGATAGAGGCATTTTGGAGCACTAGTGGAGGAGGTTTCGATAGAGGCATTTTGGGACCGTTTGGTTGTTGGTCTTAGCCCAGAACAATCCGACGGAACAGACGGACGTCTAGCATCTGAACTCATACTAGGGTCCACGGGAGCTCCATCCCAGTTCTGGCAGATATAAAGAGCATCTCAGTTCGAACCATGTGGTAAATCCAAGTTTGCGAAAATATTGGAGGAAAAACATGGATTTTAAAAATTGAAGGGAAATGGGCACGATCTAGTTTTGTTAGTTTATGTAGATCATTCGATCGTGGAGAGCTACGCGTAAGGGGAAAGAAGTGCATAACATCGAGGATATATCCCATATAGGCACTCGAGGGAGCTGCCAAATTGTGTCTGTTCAACCATGCCACCACATCTGTAAAAGTCCAGAGTCTGAATGTCGGCATATGAATTCTGTGTTCATGAGTTCCTACCAGAAAGTGGAGTCCATGGGCTAATTCAGACTGGGCTTTTGTCAATATATGATGGTTGTTCATGCAATCGAGCCTTGAGCGTGTAGTTGGGTGCATTATTTATACTGCAATTGCAGAATGCAGATATGTTAGAGGATGATCCGTCGTAAATTAATGCAATGCAGGTCATTTCTCTAATTAAGTGGCTTTGTAGCAGGCAAATCACAACCGTGGGTGGGAAATGGGAGCTTCAGATGAAAATAAGTGAGATGAATCCTGCAGGAAGCCGTGCAGACGAAACATAAAATGCTTGACAACTGTGTATAAATAGAAGGTGGAGTGGTATTCGGGAGTTCAATCAAGGTGGAGTCGTGGAGTGGTATTCGGGAGTTCACTCAAGGTGGAGTCTAAGTATTCGAGAGTTCAATCCAATGCACAACAAAGGAGGTAAAGGAGATAGGGGACAATTGGAGAGAAAATGAAACAACAATATCTATAGGTTTTACAAGATTTACAGGTTTAGAGTATCTACATACCTTCTGCATAAACAGGGTAACCATGCAGGAAATTCAAACGTCAGCAGAATAACATAATCATTAATTACATTACAGAATTGAATTAATATAGTGGACGCCTTATTTATGTATCTTATTCCACCCTAAACTTGTTGGTGTGTGGTTGAGATATTCTCTCAACCTCTCCAGTTATCTTTAGAATAAGTTAGATCGGAGCTCTATATAATGAGCCACAAATGTATTGTATTCAAAAATCAAGTATTCTAATAAAAATGTAGAATGATGTCTATCTCATTTCTTATTTTGGTATCATAGCTTTAGGGTTGGGCGTGACTCCCTCACGGGAGTGCCCAGGAACATCTGGAGAATAGAGTAGTATGTTTGTGTAGTGTGTGAAGAGAAACTGGCCGTTGTGTTTTGTTGTTACAGTGCGCCTTTGGGTGTGCTTGAGAAGATCACATATTGCTGATGATAGATCCGCTACCATAGAAGGCACTGCCACTGAGAAAAGAAGTATGGATTCCATGAAATCACTGCTGGTGTCAAATATGAAAACCAAGAAATTGCTGCTGGTGGAAAACCACGAAATCGCTGCGTAATGGGAGCAAATTGACCCATGGTTCCCTAGTTCATCCCCCTGCGTGGATATTTCCTCTAGTTCGTTGCTATACCTGGAGGTTTCGCTGGATGGTATAGCGTCCAAGTGGAGGAGATCATGCCTATTGGAGTGCTTACGCCTATAGCTCATTATGTGTGGACAGGCGTGTGGATAGACAATGTCATTGCTGCTGAAGAAAGAAGGTCGATATAAAAGAGCAGTCGTCACTGTTTTTTAAGGTGAATCCTGGTGTTGTTTGGTTGAGGTGTGGAGCATTGTCCAGAGAGTACATAAGTGAGAGGGCAAGTGGATATGTCTTGTGTTCAAGAGAAATTGTTGAGCTAAATGAACCATTTTACAGTGGATCTGTTTTGTAGCCTGGAGTTGGATCACCTCAGCGCATAAGTTGTTGCATGGATTTTGTTTGACGGGTAAGAACTGCACCCATATCGCTGCATTGGAGAGTCGCTGCCACCATTTTTATTGCTGAACAATTGTTGGAAGACAGGAATGTGAATAAATATCCTCCATTTGTATGAAGCATCCTTTGAGAGGAGTTGTCGCTGGTGCAGTCAGAGAGACGCAGTCGATGCTGCCAAAAAGAGAGTTTATGTTGTTGTTGAAAGCGAGAGAGTGTGACATATGTAGAACCCCTTATCTGGTGTTGTATACATGTGAGGAGCCATTGTTATAGAGCCTCCACCTGTAGCCTCAAGTTGAGAGTTAAAGACTACCCACTTGTAAATTAGCCCTTGCTTGGAGTTCAATTTGCTGAGAGATCGCCTGTATTGTTGATTCTTTGCTCAAGAATGTTACTAGAGTGGCCCAGAAATAGTACGTTGGGGTCACTGATTCCTCCACTACCGCGTTCAGATAATCAGAGATATATTTGAATCTTTTGAAGCAGAACAAGGTCGTCATTGTCTTGTAGGGCCACTTCGCGGGTCGGAAAGTCGTGATTATTAAAACCTTTGATGATGGCATGACTAGATGGGCATATGGCCACTTCCTCGTAGCAGGCATAGAAAAGTACCCTAAGAAGGTCATCAGAAAGGACTCCACAAAGAAAACGACGAAGAAATCGAGGTTGAAGGCCTTCATCAAGGTTGTTAACTACAACCACATCATGCCCACTAGGTATAGTTTGGATGTGGATTTGAAGAATGTTGTTAGCTTTGATAAGCTGGCAGATGTTACAGAAGTTGCTTATGTTATTGGTAAGGATTCAAGAATTGGTCCAAAGTTCTTGAATGCTAGTGTTGGTTTTGGTGGGTCTAAGGATATTTTGAACCTAATTTATATTTGTGAGTGCAATGGACTTGTGGAAGTGGGAAACTACTAGAAGGGAGTCATTAAGATAAATGACTATCAAAAGTCAAGGTTTGTAAACCATGTAGTTTCCTCAATGTTTAACATAGTATCAAGAAAGAAAATTCCAGTTCTTGGATTTGCATTCAAAAAGGATATTGGCGATACTCGATAAAATCCTGCCATTGATGTATGCAAGGGGCTTCGGCTATCAAGCAAGTCAGTGTGGTTTGGGATGCTTATGAAGCAACCAAAGATGCTCATGGAGTGTGCATTTTAACTGAGTGGGATGAGCTCAAGACTCCGGACTATCAGAAAATTCATGACAATATGAAGAAATTGAAGGGCGAGAATGAAGGGCATGTGACAGAGCGTTGTCCATGATATTGCATAGGACTCATTTTTTGAGTTTTGGAGAGGAGCTGCATTTGCTGAGTAAAGGAGTCGTAAAGAGAGAGATTGCTATTGTTGGAGTTTGTTGTTTTTCGCGCCATTACATGGAGGTGTTATAGCGAAATGAAGTGAGGTGTACGTGCTCATTCCGTCAGACTCACACATCCTCCAAATCAAGTCACAAAAGCGAGATTGAGTTGTGAGTGATATTTTTTGTTTGAAGTTGTGAGTATTTATTTTATTCAAGTTGTGTGAAGTGGTTATATGTGTGTCTTTTTCAAGAATGTTGATGAGATACAAATGGGCATATGTAATGGGCTTGTAATATTAGGAATATGATTGGTGAGAGTATTGTTGATATTTTATGTACTTGATTGAATTGTTGTAGGGGGTGCATGATCAGTTGTACCCGACACCCCAGGTTATGGTCCAAATTGTAATGCTTAGCCATAGGCAAGCTAAATTCCCCAGGTTTGTTGTAATATCTGACATAAACAGGCATACATGTTGTAGCGCAAAAGCGCATGTGATCACAGGATGTGATACTCTCTCATAGGCAGAGAGGTTGTTGTATCAAGTTGTGGAATTAACCACTAGGGTAGGTACGAGGGTGGCAGGTGTACTCGTATGCTAGCTTGATATTGAATCGGAGAATTTGAGTCTTCGATTAAGGGGGGAATGTGAGATGGAGTAATCTCATAGTATAAGGGACCAAGTTATGTTTAAGGGAGAGTTTAACTTTGATGAACCATGTAGATGAAAAGCATTCCTAGAGAATTGGCGAGTACAGCGGATGGTACCCATGTATCTCGGTAGATGGATTGTTTTTTATATGGACCTCAATAATCAAATGCAGGTACAGGTTTAAGCAGAAGAAAGTTCAAAAAATTAAAGCCCCGACAATGATGAAGATATGACCACATAGATATTTAGATAAGTAGTCATTAAGGGAGAGTGTTGGAATATATAATTCCTACTTATCTAATATACTTGCTAATGTATTGAGAGGTAGATTTAATCTCTACGTGAGTTGTGTGATCCTATTATTAAGAGGTTGTTAGAGAGTTGGATTTGTGAGATCCTTGTTTGGTGTGTGGTTGAGATATTCTCTCAACCTCCCCAATTATCTTTAGAATAAGTTAGATCTGATAACTATCAATGAGCTCTATATAATGAGCCACAAATGTATTGTATTCAGAAACCAAGATAACCATACTTTTGTTGAGTTAGGAGGTTAGGAAGGTTGGTAGTGTGATCAATATTTTGAAAATGAGATCTAATATGGGTATAGGCTGGACAACCTAAGAGAAAGTGCTTTTCATCTTCAACCTTCTTAGTGTCACAAAGGTGACACACTCTTTCATCCCATGGCATTTTAGGAATTGACCAACGCCCAGTTTCACTATGAAGCTCGTGAGAATTTGTTCTTATCTTAGCAATGCTTATTTTTTTCTTTACACTTGGCAAAATAGATAGCTAATTTTGATCTTCTAGATTAGGGTTGATTACATCTTTATAATACCTTAATTTTCTTTTTTCCTCTAACTCTTTAT
>ML778352.1:346651-365937 GCA_009831015.1 Picea engelmannii
ATTCTCAATTAGGTCTTGAGAGCTTCTTTTGTAGCTATTAGATAAAACAAGGTCCTCATCTAGCCATAAAGGATTATGGTTGGAGTCATCACTTAAAAGAGTATCTTGTTTAGTTGTAGTCCTAGCATTAAAGTCTCCTAGCAAGAGGATATTACCTTCATTTTTCAAATTATAAATATATTGTTCTAAATTATTATAGGGACAATTTTTATCTAGATTATTTTTCTTATAAAAATAATATAAAAATAATTTTTTTTATATTAGATGAGCTAGAGGTGAGAAATGCAATGGGAAGGCTTAAGTTATTTAGGGATGAGCGGACTGCAAACTCGGATTTGAAAACCATCTAGACTCTCAACCAAGGTTAAATTTGCGACCATTCAATCGTATTTCATTCCTTCAACTTTCTAGTGCATTCTTTTTCATGCTTACTTCATCATTGGTTTTTCTTTTTAGTATTTGTTATTTTACTTTTAGACATTTTAATTAAAATGTAGAAATCTTCGCGAATATTACAATCCTTCATATGCCAACTACAAAATGTTTGGCCATATTTTTATAAAAATATTCAAATTTCTAAGGATTTTATATAGTTTGTATAAAATTTTGGCGATTTATAAGGTAAAATAATTTTATCCTATAGAATTTGGGCGAATCATTTTTAGAATAGTGATTTTTTTTGGGGAAAACCCATGGAAAATTAACCTATGAGCGAAATTTAGCCCCTAAAATCATCCCTGCTTTATATACTAATACCACCACAATTAAAAAAGTGGACATAATTATTATGGAGAGCTATATCATTATTATTTAATTTATTATGTTTTTCCTTTTTAATTTACTATGTTTTATATATACTAGTACAATCACATAATTAAAAGTGCACATAATTATTATGGAGCTCGTTTAGCTCAATGATCCTTCATATATTTTTCCATGAAGTTTTGCAGGTAGATGAATCCAATTTCTATAGTAGGCATGTGTGTTTCAGTTACCATGATTCATCAAAAGTTAATGATCAATTTGGATATGAAAGTGTTCACCAAACCAAGTTTCTTCCTCAACATCTCCAACTTAGAAAGACACTCGAATTGGGTCATGTGCTTGACTGGGATGGGACGGAGTCGGTGATGGTTTTCCCTATCAGAACCAATGTGTTTCCCACATGTTCATGCTACAATTTTCCCAAGGCCGAGACCGCTACCTTGAGTGGATAATAGATGCTATCTTGATCCATGTCCAAGAATTTTTTTGGTCTTGGGTCTAGGTCAATGAAATAGTTACGAGTAAGAGCGGGGATCTAAGTACCATTTCAAAGGTGGGAGATTGAATCTTCTTCCATTGCTCATGATAGAAGGGGTTGGTTGGAAACACATTTCATGGGTAGAGCGGTTGAAATCAAATCAAAAGCCTAGGGAATGGACTAATTCTGAGTGTATCTTGATCTAGCAAATGAAAAATAAACTTGAGTGAGCATATTAAAAGTGGTTGAGATACGAAGATAGGTTTTTTTCCATGTTGTTGTCCTAGTTCATTGTTGACATGGGAAGAATTAATAAATTTGTGAATGAAAAATAATTGTACATGTATTTCTATCGTAATAATACCTTTAACATCATATAATTTCTTTTAATATAAACATAAAAGAAAAAAATTCTTTGTAGCATGGTAAATGGATGCTCCCTTGGACCCTACGGTGCTATTCCCATATCCATATCATTTTGGATATTATAAGCCATTTATTGATTATAAATTGAGCTTTACCTAATGGAAATGCAATGAAAGACATTACAATTATAATTAGAGCCAAACAACAATATGCTCTTTTCCATCTTTTCACTTACTATAGATTCGATTCCATCAAGAATATGAAATATGAGCCACCAAATCAATACATTGTTATAATTATAGATCTCATATGTGAATAACGTGCTTACTCAAAGAGCATTTTACCTATTCTATTCTACTCATTTGATAGCCCAACAATGGACAAGATGAACATACTCAAATTTAATAAGGAGATAAGAGAAAAATAGTACTTACCAGAATAATGAGCTACTATGACCTCCAAAGGATTACTTGTTTCTCTAGCAATCCTCCCTCCCTGATCTCCTCCCATAGAATGGAAAACACACATGCTTTTGAAGGAATAGTAATACATCATGCTACATTTCATGGTAATGGAAAGTGTCATCCTTCAAATTGTTGAATTGTACTATGTGATGAGTATGTTGGATTTGAACCTATGACCGTAAGCATTACAAAGTGTCTTCCACCCCAAGGGACTAGCTCTCCACTGAGCGGTCTTCTACACATGGCAATGGCTTTACCTTTGTGGTTGATAACGGTCTTGGGATTTCTTGTTGTGGGTCTTATTATACTTGTTTGCGACCAAGGTTAGGATGACTATGAGCAAGAAGAGTTTGAAGGATGTGTAAAAACCATGTGTGGGATTCAAAACCCATATTTGGGGAGGAAGCATGTTGTTGAGAAAATCTGCAAAAGAAATAGAACTCACACCAATCTATTTTAATTAATCAAAAAAATGATTACATGTATAGCTTGATACACAAGCAATAGTTTCCTCAAATGATGGATCTGGTAGCCATGTAGAGGACATGAGGAGTCCAGGTTTATTAACTAATTATATAATTAGCATTTCTCCATTAATATATAACACTTCCCCTTAATGGAGAAATGGATTTTTTACCACACATAATTGTTTTTTGCATTCTTCAAAATTCATCTTTCCAAGAGGGTTGGTAAAGATGTTAGCTACATTATCAGTGGTATTACAATAGATCAAGTCAATTTCCTTTGAATGTATCTTTTCTCTTACAAAATGGTGTTGAGTTTCAATATGCTTTGTTCTAGCATGATAAATTGGGTTGTGTGCCCATTCAATAGAACTTTGATTGTCACATTTGAGAACAATTGGATTCATTTTTTTATTGCCAACATCTTCAAGAATTCTCCTTAACCAAACAGCTTCACAAGTAGCATTGCATAGAGATTTGTACTCAACTTCTATTGATGATAAAGAAACAACTAGATGTTTCTTACTGCTCCATGACACACCCCCTATACCAATGTTGAATGCATATCCAAAAGTTGTTTCCCATCACCAGGATTTCCGGCTCAATCTGAATCAGAGTAACCTGCCAACTCAACATCACAATTATCAATATACATAATACCAAAAGTAAGAATTCCTTTCAGATATTGAAGGACTTTCTTTGTAGCTACCCAATGGATTTCAAGTGGCTTAGCCATGAACTGACTAAGGATGCTGATTGAATATGCTTTGTCTGGTCTGGTAGTAGTGATATAGTTCAAACTTCCCACCATCTGGAGATACAGAGTACCATTTGCCTCTTTAGTTTCATCAACACTAGATAACTTGGCATTCTGTTCTAAAGGTGTTGACATTGCCTTGCCTTAATTCATATTGAATATTTCCAGTATTTCCCTGGTGTATTTAATTTGACTGACCATTATTTTACCACCTTCTCTTCATATTTCCAGACCTAAACAATAATCTATTTAAACAAGATCCTTCATTTCAAACATCTGTGATAACTGAATTTTAATATCTTCAATCAAGTGAGAAGCACTGCCTGTTATAATCAAATCATCGACATATAAAGATACCAAAGCAACATTCCCATTTTCATCCTTTTTGACATACAAATTAGGATCATTTTTTCTTTTCACAAAACCTTTCTATGCAAAGAATGAATCAATCTTAATAAACCAAGATCTAGGTGATTGTTTCAAACCATATAAATCTTTCTTTAGCTTACACACGAGATCCTCTTGTCCTTTCTTTATAAATATTTCAGGTTGAACCAAATAAAATTCTTCTTTTAAATCACCATTCAAAAATGAAAATTTAACATCTAACTAATGTATTTTCCAATTGTGTTGTGTAGGTAATGCAATCATGACTCTAATTGTATTTAACTTAGCTATAGGTGAAAAAGTGTCCTCATAATCAATTCCTTCCTTTTGTGAATACCCTTTTTCAACTAATCTAGCCTTGTATTTGTCAACACTTCCATCTGCATTAAATTTGGTTTTATACAACCATTTACATCCTATGGGAACTTTGTTTTCAGGTAGTTTTGTTAATTCCCATGTTTCATTCTTCATTATTGATTCATATTCTTCATTCATTGCATTTTTCCATTCCTTATGATCTTTATCTTGTTCATAAGTAACAAGTTCTACAACATTCATTACTTGTGTAATCAATGCATAATCTTTATACCTAGAAGGTACCTGAATTGTTCGTGATGACTTCCTTTGAGTTCCACCACTTTCATTTCTTCTACTCTATGGCGTAAGATCCCTTCTGGGTGACTCAAGTGTGTTTGTAGTATCCATTATGCTTCGAATTTGTTCATGTCCCTATTCCTTCTCTTGTACCTATTCTTATTCATCATCTATCTCAACTTTTACATGAGCATCATTGTCATAAGGAGTATACCAAACATCATTTTTACTTATCTCATCATCTGTATTCTCATGAAAAATCACATCTCTACTTGCAATCAACTTATGTGCACTAAGATCAAACAACTTGTATGCCTTATGATCATCACAATAACCAAGAAATATACACTTAACAGATTTTGCATCAAGTTTTCTTCTCTCATCTTTTGGAATATGAGAAAACGCCTTGGAACCAAATATTCTTAAATGACCAGCTTTGGGTTTATAGCCATAAAAGACTTCAAAAATCATTTTCTTGGGAATTGGACAAACCTCTACACAGCGGAAAAAAAATGACCTCTTCACGACGGACAAAAAATGATGGCTCCATGGTCCACTATAGGAAACGACTTTACACGATGGATAGAAAAATCGCAGCTCTCTTCTCCATGCACACAACACACAGTCCAGTAGGAGACTCTACTCTATCTCCAACAATGATGGCAATAATGGAAAATGTCTTAAGCTCCCTCACGGTTTGGGAGGCTCTCTCACCAAACTCCAATTCACATAACTCACTCACATTGCTACTCTCTTTTCCTGAGCTCTAATACTAGAATAAATAAATATACAGAAGAAATAGAACTCACACCAATCTATTTTAATTAATCAAGAAAACGATTACATTTATAGCTTGATACACAAGCAATGGTTTCCTCAAATGATGGATCTGATAATCGTGTAGAGGACAAGAGGAGTCTAGGTTTATTAACTAATTCTATAATTAGCATTACTCCATTAATATCTAACATTTGAAAGAGCATTTCTTCACCGAAATCCATCTGCATGTGACAACATTGTTGAATGTTTTCATATGTATCATATTATTATCCTCTCTCCTATCAAAGGAGAGCTTCTTATAACTTCCTTGCACAAATCAAAACCAAAATTGAAATGTCTTATTCATGGTTATAAACCGAAAGAGTGGATATATGGGAAATTGTAAATGTGAAGATATCAAAAATGCCATGCCACTTATTGGAGAATGGAAACAACCACGCATTGAAAAATGGAAACAACCACATATTGAACAATGGAAATAACCACACAATTCGACTCAGTAATGGCTCAATAAATTTCATCCTTCTGTTCACTGGGCTCAGTGGATAATATGCCTTTATTTTCCATCTTTCCCACATGATTGCATTTTCTAATTACAATATTGCTCAACCTTTCACCTGGTTTCCGATATAGGGGAACTTATTGACGTAAAAATTATTGTAGAGAGAAATTTACTATTTACATTTAATGATTTTTCTAAATTAATTTTCCTTTTTACCCCCCTCTAATGGTCTCACTTTTGGATACCCTAGTTATGATTTCATATTGTTGATTGCATGAGGTATCATGTTCATATTCACCAGATTCAAACAATTGTTTTTTCATTGATCTCCATCAGATTATTGATAGTGCTAGCTCAACTGTGTTGTAGCTCACTTTTCTTCCCCACTCCTTAGATGATAAATGTATTATTGTATGGTTCTCAATTTGCTTCATATGAAATTCCATATATCGATCTCTGTTTGGAATTGATGATATAACTTCTTATATCATCATAAAGTGGAAAACATGACTATATTTTTCCATTTCATATATGTTATATGGTTTTACTACATTATTCAGTGTTTAGGCTAGATAGCCTTATGCACATTCCAATCATGCTAACCACTTTTCACCCCCCCATGTTCAGTCTGTTATCCCCTAGCCTAGGGATAACTATGGAGATCGTGTCTCTAGGCCAACAGGTTCTTGACATGGAGTGTCAAGAGATGGATGACCTAAGCATGGCCATAGAGGGCCCCTCTTTTATTCAATCCACATATCGCCAGCAACAACGTCCATCACGCTAGCCTGGTCCTGAAGTGGCAGTGGGTCTTTCTCCATGAGGTAATGAGTCCGAGTATCATGTGTAAAAAAATTTGAACCCAGCAATATGATAACCAAGCACAATAGATTATTCCCATAAAATTTAATCTTACTACATATATAAAAATTATGATCTATACTATGATTACACTAGCTGAGTAAAGTTCATGCACAACGAAAATTAATAGTCAAAAAACACAAGAAAACAAGATGTACCATGGAAACCCAAACTCTGGGGAAAAACAAGAAAGGAGGGATTTATTCTTCTCTTCTTTAGACAATCTACAACATCAATAATACAAATTACAATTCACAAATCAGATCTGAAAATTTACAGCCAATATGAAACCCTCCTAGGTGTGTCGTATGGTCTCCCAAGACTCTCCTTCATCAAGGAATCACTCCACATATGAATCATATCCTTCAAATAGGTGATCAAACCTTTGTTAAGCCTCTCCAAACCCTCACTACTCTCAGAAAATTTCTTCCTTGTCCTCAAAAATCTTTGCAGAAAATTTGGCTCACAAGAAACCCTTGTGCCCCCCTCCTTTCTCTCTCAATCACTAAGATGAACAAAATACAGTTATGTGAATAACTAGTGCCCTCACCCTCTCTTTATACTCTTGAATTTACCCTCTTAGGCCTAACCCTAGATCTCCAAAGAGAATGATGGCTGAGATTAGATCTAGCCTCTAAATGAATGGCTAAGATCAGATCTAGCTTTTCTCAAGATCAATGGTTGGGACTTAATATTTTGTTGAGACAACTTAAGTTGTTTCTAAGCGAAGTTTAGAAACTTAGGAAAATACATTCAATGACAAATTCAAACATAACTTATCATGTACTTTCCTAAGTTAAACTTAGGAAATAATAATAAAGAGTACACTTGTATGTTTAATGTCCCCCTCATGATCTAGGACACAAAAGAATGGGTAGACACCTTTCTTAGCTACAATTCTAACATCATTGCATGTATCACTCTGATTTTTGAAGCACTTGAACATTTTTTATTAAATCCTTCTTCATTTCATGATGTTTTCTTGGAAATTATGCTATTTTCCTTGTTTAAACTTGGGAGGGTGACACAATGCCCTAGTAAGTTGATTTTCCTTTAGGATGGGTTGCTACTGGGTAGGTATTTGAAGAGTCACCTTTCGTTCCCTCCATACTTACCACTTTCCATCTCCCCATCTTTTGGGTATTGAGATTGGCTACACTATGAAGGGTTGTACCTTACCTCCTGGGAAGAAAGGGATAAAGGCCCAGAGGGTAGAAGTAGCTGGGAAGAGTTAAAATCCATTTTGAAACCTTCGAGATTATTTTCACATGTATCCTCAAGAAAGAAGTGAAAATATTCTCAGCAAGAAAGGGGACCCACAAGATAACGTGAAAAATCAAGGTATTAGTTTATGGATAGGAGGTCTCATCACGAGACGACCTATTATGACCATGGACATGTAGTGGTATGAAATTACCACCTATTTGGTAACCAAACCAGGGTAATGGCTCTTGGTTGCATAACCAAGAGAAAGGAGGTCTCATCATGAGCCAACCTTCTCATTTCCATGAACTGATTTGTAGATGGCACTATCACCTATGGTCACCAAGCCAAGAAAGTGGCCCTCAACTATTCCCTTGTAGCACAAGAGAAAAAGATCAAAAGAAAGAAAGATAATAATAAATGGAAATGAATGGGCTAGGAAACAATTGCATCCATGACAAGGTGCAACTCACCCTCCACAAAGGCACCCACAGTTAAGACTCTACATTTACCTATTATCACATGCACCCCATGCCCAAATATTTACCCCATGCCACCTCATACACTTGCATGACTTGGACTAGACTCCACCTAGGAAACACCCCAAAATTAAGAGGGATTATCCAAATATGACACCCTGAGACCCTTTCCAAACCTAAATTTGTCAAATTGCATAACATATTTGAACATTTGTTTGGGGTTAAGGGGGTTTTGATGCACTTGTTCGAGTGATTTAATTATTGGATGTGATTTACATGTTATGATCCTTGTGACTTATGAATTCTTGGAGAGTGTACTTACTATTTTTGTAGGAAATTTCTTGGTGGACAGGGGCACATGAGGGAATTATTAGCTCAGACCTTCATGGGGGCTCAAAGCCCACAAATGGACTTTGAAACCCCAACCATGGGGTAAGAAGAGATGGAGAGCTTCTACCAAGAAGAAGAAGGAATTTTACTTTGGAGGGACTTTTTGGACCTAGACCCAGGGGATTGTGCCCCTCTCGCCTAAATTTTGTCCTTTGGAGGCCTTGGACGTCATCTACTTGCTAGGGTTTTCACCTTGGGGGAAGTCCTGAGGTTATTGGCACATGTGGGAAAATATTTTGGCTTTTGGAGGCCAAATGTTTCACTTTCTATGCCCAAAATTTCATCATGGAGGCCCAATGTCACGCTAGAAGGGCATGATGTCACCCCTAAGAGGGTCTTTATATGAAAATTGATTTTATTTTGTCCATAAATTAATTTTTGTAAGAAACTCGCGAGGTCGACCTGTTTTTTTTACCTGAAACTTAATTAAGGTCAATTTTTTGTATAAATAAACAAAAAGTGACATTCATTTCACATCACAACTTGTCATTGGATAAGGGGAGGTTTGAAATTTTTCCCTAGTTGGGTGTACTTGGCTAAAATAGTGAGGCTCTAGGGTAAAATCATGAAGGTGGGTAACACTTTTGTGACAATCGGGTCTCAAAAATTCCTAGCGGCAATTTTTCGGTCGAAAAAATGTTGCTAGGAATTTTTCCGGCCGAAAATGTGCACGTCAAATTGAACAGTGTCGTGACGGTGCCCTCGAAATTCATGTACAATTTTTTTTGGATGAATTATTTTCTTGTGGTAAGCATATTTCTGCCGAAAGACTTTTCGGCCGAAATGTTTATTTTTAACGAATTCTGTTAAAAACTAGGTTTCGGTCGGAAGAATATTTCAGTCGAAAACCTGAAAATTGGAGTGTTTGCAGGAAACTGCAAATTCTCTCCATCTTACTTGATCTTTCGAGGTAGAAGACTCCTACAAATACTCATAATTTAGTTTCATAATTGATACCAACATTTTTAAAATTGAATCTACTTTCATTCGATATAATTTGTTTTCATTTTCATTGTTTTTATCTAATTTTATTTAATTTTATAAAAAAATCGCTACATAATATTTTTAGGTGAGATTATGATTCGGTGAAATGAAAAATCCATATATCTAAAAATACGCAGTGGAAAATTATGGAAAATTTATATTCATAATCCTTAAACTGTTATCTTCAAAAGGGTATTTTTAGATTTTACTTTTAAGTAAAAATTATGATAGATACAAGGTCTAGGAAAAAATGTGTTTAAAATATGCAACGTTTTCAGCTTGGTCAACTTCAAAAAATTCTAGAAATTATAATATTCATCCGTTAGATTCAAAATTATAGTCATAATAAAATAGATTCTCTGTAGATTGTTGCAGTATATTTTGTTTCTTGAAAACATAAGTTTAGTAATAGATACATTGTTGTGGGGAAAAATAACTCATTATCATTCATTTCATGTTTAAGGAGCATACTGTTAAACAATTTTCAAATTCACATATTAAATCTTAATAAAAAAAAAATTAAAAATATTCATTGGAAAGCTAACAAAATTCTTCACAAGTTTTGTTTTTACTATAAAGTGAAATTCTAAATAAAAAAAATACTTTTGTATCCCGGAAGTTGAAGAACTTGTGAAAATACAATTGTTTTTGTCCTAAAACAGGCAAAAGTGTTACCCATCTTCATGATTTTACCCTCTACTCTTCTTGGAGGCTTGTTTTATCACTTGGTTCAATATTTTGAAGTTTTATGGTGATCTTGCATTGTATTTTCATGATTATTTTTGGTGCAAGTAAAATATGTATTTTGTCATGTATTGAATGGTTAATGTTATGGTTTTATTTTCTCATAGAAGATTATGAAATTGCATGGTGTATTTAATGCTTGAAGTAAGAAACTTAAAGTGCTAAATTTCTTACTTTTTATTTGCCTAGCTTCATAAATTGATCTAATAATTAGTGAAACCCTAGGGCCCTAAAGTGCTAGATCCCTTGAGGTATTTACTTAGTTATTGTGCTCAAGATAATTCTCATCCACAAACTCTTCAAGAGGAAGGAGGCACTAGGGCCTAGAAGTGCCTACCCCTTAGCTCACCTCCCTTCTTAGGGTCAAGAAACATAGGAGGACTTAAGGTGTTATTCCTCCTAGGTCTTGGATTTTATTGAATAGTGTGCATTATCATATGTTTTCATTCTACAAAGAGGCGGTCTCCTTAACTCCATCTACCCCTAAAAGGCACTAGTCCTCTCCTCTTACCTTTTGAAAATACATCCAACTTACACTCAAACTTCACTTGTTATTCTACTAACTTAGCCTAACTCACTAACCAAAGTACTAACCAAGTTTAAAAGTACTAACCTACCATTGTTACAAATACATGTTACATCCATTATATAGAAGCTTATTTTAGTTTGCTAGATAACTAAATCAACCCAGAAAATTGCATGAAGAAAAGTACTATCAGCCAAAGTTAGAGTGTGCATTAATTTCTTTTACAAAGTGCATTTCTGAATATTTCTTCCAGTTGTCATCACTTTTTCTTACAGTTGTTATAGTCACTTTTTACATCCTATTAACTCATTTATTGATTGATAAACCACCCATAATTTGTACTAGTAAAACCACAATCAATAAATGCTAAAAGTGTTCACTAAATTGCCTTAGCAAGGTACCTTTTTGAAGTTGTTTGTTGTTGTCATAACTGTTAACTTGTGGATGTTACAAGTACTTTGAAAACCTTTTAAAGTCATTACTTGGATTTTATCAATCTAGAAATTGTAAGTGGAAATAGTATTATCGTTGTTAAATGTTTATATCTCATTACATTGTCCTTATAACTTGCAATTTCTGGATATATTGTTGTTGCTACACCTCTTTATTTTATGCATAAACTTGTTTGGTAGCATACTTTTATATTGAAGTCACTGATTAAAAGCATTGATATCATTGGTTATTATATAATGTTTGTTGTTTCTTTGGTAAAGGGAAGGTATCAGTCACCTTATTTTCCACTAACCCATTTAACATAACCATACCAAGTGGCTTCTTTCATCTGAGTGACCTAGAGAGAGGGGTGGTATTACCTTGTCTTAACATCCTTCATCAACCCACTAGGTCCTAGGACATCTCCCTTGGAGTGAGTCTTTTCTCCTCCTAAAGAGAAAGAGGTACCCTATTGGGGTGACAATGACAGGGCTACCTCCATGTTAGACCAATATAGGCTTACTTTCCTTTAGGGTTTCGACAAGTATAGATTGTACGATCACATTTTTGGCACCATTGTAGTGGAACATCGAGTCAATTTTCCTTAAACAATTTTTTTTTTGGTAAGCCCTTTTCTCAAAGCCTTTCACTTTTCAAAGCTTACTTGGCGAATCCACTGAGGGTGATTTCCTCTTTTCCCTTTGATAATCCCTAGAAGGATTATCTGGCGACTCCACTAATGATAAATCCAACCATGGCTTCTCAATGAGACCAAAGTAATTTTAAACTCTTGGATATGAGTGAAATTTTAGGTTACCCTCGACAAATGCCTCCGAGATATGGAAAATGTCTCCCTAGATTCCCTAGTAATAATGGGGTTAGAGCCGAAGATGATAAGGATAATTTTTTGGGCTCTTTTTCAACTCCACCCTAATAGTGATGATGTTGAAGATTTAGCAATTAAACTTTTCTCTACCACTCTTTATGGCAATGCCAATAAATGGTATGATAGTCTCCTTGATGTTGGCATCACATCTATGGACCAAGTAGAAGAAACATGTCTCTAGAGATGGAATATTAAAATAGAAGATATCCACATGTTGATAAAAATACTTGAATACATGAAACAAACTAAGAACGATATTTTCAAAGAGTTCCATACCAGGTTCGAGAATTTGTTACAACAAATTCCTAGAAGTCGTCATCCTAAAAACAAGTATCATGTTTATCTCTATACCAATGCACTTTTAACACAACTAGGATTTCTCCTCGATCAAAAGGAACCAAGAACGATCCAAGAAGCTTATCATATGTCTATAGAAATTTAGAAAAATATCTCTTCTCCCAAGGAAGAACATCTCTCTACTCCTGAAATCAAGGTTGATGATCCCAAAGATACGCCAGATGCTCTTAGTCTAGAGAGATTATCTTCCCTTGATATATTTGTTCGTAAATTCCAGAAAAGATGGGAACAAGTCAATGACCAACAAAAGGTTGAGGAGAAGGATCCTAATGAAGGTTACCAATCCCATAAGGAAGAGAAACAATTTACTCATGCTTCTACCGAGCATAATGAGGACCTGGTTGAAGAGCGAGAGCCTGAAGATATAAAACATGATGATGAATAATTAATGTGTTCTCCTCCCTCTAATGAAGCCATCTAAGATCCTATTCTTCCTGCACAAGAAGAAGAGAATGAGTTTAGTCATTTTCCTTTTCAGGATGCCCTATTTTGTGATTTAGAAGGTGAATAAGTAAGGGAATCCTTGGACGAGTTAGACCCTTCGTATTGTGATGAAGATGAAGATGTAGAGGCACTTCATGAGGACAAGGTATTGATGCTTTCTCTTCCATTTGATGAAGTCATCCAAGCCTTTGACTCTCCTACACAAGAAGAAGTAAATATGGTAAGTTGATTCCCTTTCCAAGATTTTGATGATAATTTATTTTGTGATTTGGAAAGTGAAGAAGTGTTAGAGGAGCCCTTGGATGCTTTAATCCCTTCATGTTATGATAAAGAAAATGACATGGTTGATAATATTGATGAGTTCATACATGTTGGGAAACATAAATGGGATGTAACTGGTTATGATGGGGATCTTATTTATGACATTGAGGATCATTTCCAAATGTTTCCTTTACAAATATCATATTAGGTTACTTCTGGAATTTGGAAACAAGGAGATGATATAGTTACAGACATCTTCCAAACACTCGAGGATGACCTAATTCTATGTTCTCATGATGATTTTCGGTCATACCATGAGGATTTTAATAAGAATTCCTTTGAGCACTTGGAATTATTCTATGAAGAAGATTATAAAACGTCATTGTGCTCAGATCTTGATAAGGGTGAGAACGTTGCCTGCCTAAAGTAGGATACTTGTGACAAGGTTTTCCAACTCCCTTTGATTACTTTACATCGTTATGTCACTAAGGATGTAGTTCGAAAACATGTCCCTTGTACCAAGTTTTCTTTAGGGAAGAGCCTTCTTTTAAAATTCAAGGGTAGGTTGAATACCTTAAGAAGAAGTTTATTATCTCAGTCTTTTAGATTTCCCTTAATAAATTGTCAATCGTCCTCTAGATTATTTTTAGTCCCTTCTCAGACTTCAAGGATTTATGATGTCCAATGTAGTTAACCTTCAGACTCTTTGAGACAACCTCTTGAGTCTTCAACCTTTCACAATCATTTTATGAGATGGGTTGATAAATTTTCTAGAAGTGTGACTTAGCATAATTTTGTCACTCCCTCCTGCCTCCATGAGATAGACTTTACGATTTCTTATGATATAATGCATACTCTAACTCATGTTATTTGTGTGCTTAACTTGTCATTGTTTTGGTTCATGATGAAGCATAGATGAATGTATTATGAGGCATTGCTAGGATGGTTTCATTGGTTATTTGACTACACCTAGCATTCAACCAGCAGGTAAGTAGAAGTAGGTAGGCATTTTCATCCATTGTGCATACCATTACATATCATTCTAGTATAGTTGTAGTTGCATTTTCATATTTTCTTTGCTTCATTTGTATATATTCTCACGATCATATGTCAGATTTGAAATTATTTTATTTCGATGGGCAAAGGGTGATATTGCCACCCTAGATGTTACCAATATCTTTTGTTGATATTTAGCAAGTGTAGATCATACTATATATGTTGAGGTTCTCATGTGCTCTATGGTGAGCACATGTCCCTGATTTGGAGCCATATGTTATCCCCTAGCCTAGGGATAACTAAGGATATCGTGTCTTGAGGCCCATAGGTTCCAGAAATGGAGTGTTGAGAGTCAGATGACCTAAGCATGGCCCCGGAGGGCCCCTATTTTCTTCAAGTATATTCCACATATCACAAGCAACAACACCCATCACACTAGCCTAGTTCTGAAGTGGAAGTGGGTCTTTCTCCATGAGGTAATGAGTCCGAGTATCATGGTATGTATCACTCCGATTTTTGAAGCACTTGAACATGTTGTATTAAATCCTTCTTCATTTCATGACGTTTTCTTGGAAATTATGCTATTTTCCTTGTTTAAACTTGGGAGGGTTACATAGTGCCCTAGTAACTTGATTTCCCTTTAGGATGGGTTGTTAGTGGGTGGGTCTTTGAAAAGTCATCGTTCATTCCCTCCATACTTACCACTTTCCATCTTTATTCCTTCCATCTCCCCATCTTTTGGGCATTGGGATTGGCTACACTAGGAAGGGTTGTACCTTACCTCATGGGAAGAAGGGGATAAAGGCCTAGATGGTAAAAGTAGTTTCAAATATTTAAAATCCATTTTGAAACATTCGATATGCTTCAACCAAGAATCCCTGAGAAAGTAGTGAAATGATTCTCAGTAAGAAAATGGAACCCACAAGATAATGTGAATAATCAAGGTATTAGTTGATGGCTAGGAGGTCTTGTCATGAGCCAACCTATTATGACCATGGACATGTAGCAGTATGACATTACCACTATCTAGTAACCAATATAGGGTAATGGCTCTTGGTTGCATAGCCAAGAGAAAGGGGGTGTCATCATGAGCCAACCTTCTCATTTCCGTGAACTGATTTGTGGATGACATTGTCACCTCTAGTCACCAAGCCAGGATAGTGGCCCTCAACCACTCCCTTGTAGCACAAGAGAAAAATATCAAAAGAAAGAAAGCTAAGAATAAATGGCAATGAATGGGCTAGGAAACAATTGGATCCATGACAAGGTGCAAATCATCCTCCATAAAGGCACCCACATGTAAGACTCTACATTTCCTTGTTATCACGTGCACCCCATGCCCAAATATTTAACCCATGCCACCTCATACACTTGCATACTTGGACCAGACTCCACCTAGAAAACACCTCAAACTTAAGGGGGATTAGCCCAATAGGACACCCTGATACCCTCTCCAAACCTAAACTTGTCAAATTGCATAACGTCTTTGAGCATTGGTTTTGGGTTAAAGGGGGTTTTATGCACATGGTCATATGATTTAATTAATGAATGTGATTTACATGCTATGATCCTTGTGACTTATGAACCCTTGGAGGTTGTACTTGTTTTTTGTGCGGGACCTTTCCTGGTGGACAGGTGCACATGGGGGAATGATTATCTCAGACCTTCATGAGGGCTCAAAGGCCACAAATGAACGTTGAACCCTAGCCAGGGGGTAAGAAGAGATGGAGGGATTGTACCAAGAAGAAGAAGGATGTTTCCTTTGGAGGCACTTTGGTGGACCTAGACGCAGGGATTTTTTCCCTTCCTTCCTGAACGTTGGCCTTTGGAGGCCTTGGATGTCAACTACTTGCTAGGGTTGTCACCTTGGGGCCACGAGTCCAGAGGTTCTTGACATGCGTGTGCAAGGCTTTTGGCCTTTGGAGGCCCAATGTTTCACTTCATGTGCCCAAATTTTCATCATGGAGGACCAACGTCACCCTAGAAGGGCATGGTGTCACCCTTAAGAGGGTCTTTAGATGCAAATTGATTTTATTTTTTCTGTAATTTAATTTTTGTAAGAAGATGGCGAGGTCGGCCTGGTTTTTTGACCTAAAACTTAATTAACATCAAGTTTTGGTATAAATAAACAAAAAGTGGCATTCATTTCACATCACAACTTGTCATTGGACAAGGGGAGGTCTGAAATTTCACCCTCGTTGGGTGTACATGGCTGAAATAGTGAGGTGCTCCTCTTCTTGGATGCTTGTTTTAGCACTTGGATCAATTTTTTGAAGTTTTATGGTAATCTTGCATGGTATATTCATGATTATTTTTGGTGCAAGTAAGTAAAATATGCATTTTTTCATCTATTGAACGGTTAATGGTATGGTTTTATTTTCTCATACAAGATTATGAAATTGCATGGTGTATTTAATGATTGGAGTAAGAAACTTAAAGTGCTAACTTTCTTACTTTTTATTTTCCTAGCTTCATAAATTGATCTAATAATTAGTGAAAGCCTAGGGGCCTAAAGTGCTAGATCCCTTGAGTTCTTTACTTGTTTATTGTGCTCAAGATACTTCTCATCCACAAACTGTTCAAGAGGAAGGAGGCACTATGGCCTAGAAGTTCCTACACCCTACCTCATCTCCCTTCTGAGGGTCAAGAAACCTAGGATGACTTAAGGTGTTATTCCTCCTAGGTCTTGGATTTTCTTGAATAGATTGCATTACCATATGTTTTCAGTCTTCAAAGAGGCCTCCTCCTTAACTCCATCTACCCCTAAAAGGAACTAGTCCTCTCCTTTTACATTTTGACAAGACATCCGACCTACACTCAAACTTCACTTGCTATTCTACTAACTTAGCCTAACTCACTAGCCTAGTTTAAAAGTACTAACATTTTGTTGTTACAAATACATGCTACAACCATTATATAGCAGTTTATTTTAGTTTGCAATCTAACTAAATCAACCTAGAAAATTGCATGAAGAAAAGTACTATCAGCAAGAGTTAGAGTGTGCATTAATTGCTTTTACAAAGTGCATTTTTGAAGATTTCTTGCAACTTTCATCACTTTTGTTTAGAAATGTTATAGTCACTTTGACAGATTGTTAAACTCAATTGTTGATTGATAAACCACCCATAATTTGTACTAGGAAAACCACAATCAATAAATGCTAAAAGTGTTCACTAAATTTCCTTAGCAAGGTACCTTTATGAAGTTGCTTGTTGATGTCAGAATTGTTAACCCGTTGTTGTTACAAGTACTTTGACAGCCTTTTAAAGTCATTACCTCACTTGTATCAATATAGAAATTGTAATTGGAAAAAGTATTATCATTGAAAAATATTTATATCTCATTACATTGTCCCTATAAGTTTTAATTTATGGATATATTATTGTTGCTACACATCTTTGTTTTATGCATAAACTTGTTTGGTAGTATAATTTTATATTGAATTCATTGATTGAAAGAATTGATATCATTGGTTATTATATAAAGTTCGTTGTTTCTTTGGTAAAGGGAAAGTATCAATCACCTTAGTTTCCACTGACCCATTTAACATAACTATACCAAGTTACTTCTTTCATCTAAGTGACCTAGAGAGAGGGGTGGTATTACCTTGTATTAACATCCTTCATCAACCCACTAGGTCCTGGGACGTCTCCCTTGGAGTGAGTCTTTTCTCCTCATAAAGAGAAAGAGGCACCCTGTTGCGGTGACAGTGACAGGGCTACCTCCATATTACTCCAATCTAGGCCTACTTTCCTTTAGGATTTGGGAAAGTACAGATTGCACGATAACATATTCACTCCATTCAAATGATTTTTTTTTTTATCCTGGACATGTATGATTTCTCAAAGGTCAAAAGGAAAGGTGAAATCTAAAATCATGAAATAAATGAAGCCACTAAGGATAATAGGTGAAGAGAAAAATTAAAAGATCAAGTAATGCCACTCTCTGTGAGGCTAATACCCTTGTCTATGACTTGTCTATGAATATCTAAATAAAAGAGAATTGTTCAATAAACTAAACATCTAAAGAAAAAGGTCTGAGGGGTAGTAAGAAACAACATCGAGGATGGTAAATCAATGCTAATCTCCCTCAAGAAGGAATTTATGAAGAAACATTCTGGCTAAATAAATTTAGAAGAATAACTAAATGAATAATAAGACATGTGCATGACTAAGAATTTAAGGATCATCAGATGAACCCATTCACCTTCCCCGTTCATCATTATTATTGGTCTTTCACCTAGATACTTGGGTAGTATGGGTTTCTTATGATTTGATGCATGTATAAGGTTTTATGTTGTGCCCCTTGGTAAGACTTAGGCAAGTACTAAATCTAACCCATTTTTTATGATGTCTTGAGAGATTTCACCAGGTGCTACTAATTAATGTCTTGTTAACATACTATACCCATCACTTCGAGTATGTATTATATATTGGGATTAGTGTACACTTATTGGACCATTCCATGGATGGAGGAAGTAAATGTTGGATTATTTGACTTGTCTTGGAGCATTTATCTGGAGATGAGAACTTTTATTTAGGAATGCACCTCCCTTGGATTCTACTTAGTCCTTACGGGTGATTTTTATATTGTATTTTACCTTTTCTAAGAGAGACATTGTACCTTATGAGCATATTATTGGATTATTTTACTATTTCTTGTATCTTGCTCAAGGTTTTTCTCGAGAAATGGTTTTGGAGCTCATGGTTTTGAGGAATGATGGTTTTACATTGTAATGGAGGAGGCTTCTCACCTATAAAAGGAGAAGTCCTCCTCCATTTGAAATCATTGGAGATTAATGAAAAGTTGAGATACTAAGATTTATCATGCATCCATTACACTTCATTTGATGTTTTTCTATCATTTTTAAGGGTTAGAATTGAGTAAAGATAACACATGAGATCATAGAAAAAACTTTGGCAAAAAATGCCTCAAGCCATATTCTCTACATTTTCTCATTGTATTCATTTTAATGATACAAATATATAATACAATAGTGAAACTACCTTAATTTCTCACATCGACACCACATCGGGAGATAAGGTAGGAGGAGGAAAAATAGGAATTTAGAAACACACATACGATAAAAACTATATCCTAGAATGTGAAATACAAATGTGGTATACTAGGACTTCATGATTGTATATGAGTAAGAGGCTAACACCC